>JBCFYV010011135.1:5559014-5601941 GCA_039000515.1 Timema cristinae
TTCACAAACACTCATGAACTTTTCACGAAAGTTTCTAGCGTTCACGAACATGCGTTCTAGTCTAAAACTCACAGGAGTTTCGACACAACAACCAAACTCTTAACTGAAAATGACAGCTCAGCTAAACGCTCCAACCTGTAGATCCTGCTATTCCCATTGAAAAACACTCGTTTCAGATTATAATCCTAGCAAAAGGCTAACAGTTTACCAGTCATCGTATAGATACTGATTCCGACATCCTAAGTACCATTGTAATATAGATTATATTTAAATGTAGGAGTTATTGTTTATTTTAAGATAGAATCTCATATTTCAACTTACGTCAACATAAATAAATAGGCGTCAACATACACCAATAAGCTTCAACAAACTACACAAGACCTCACCAGACTTCACCAGACCTCAGTTAGACTTCTACAGACTTAAACATTAATGGATATATTTCAACAGACTTCAACACACTTAAACCAGACTTCCACATACTTCAACATATTATCCAAACAGACATCGAGATGCATCAACATTCTTCAGCATACTTTGACAAGCTTCAACAACACTTTATCAGGCCTAAAAAGACCTGAACTGACGTCAGACGTCAACAAACTTAAACAGACTTAACCAAATTTAATCATAGCTCATTAAGTATAGCAAACACAATATCTAAGCGTCAATTAACAATTTTTAATGCATAAGATCATTCATTGATCACAGACATACATCTTACATGATAGAGTAATGTACCATACTTATGAAACATTTGATTATCGTTCATGGATTAGAATACTCCTAATGCATGCCTTCATAAAACCAGTCTATCAAATAACCGTATCATCTCACATTCATCCATCCATCCATACATACATACATATATACATATAAAATTAAGCTTAAACATAACATTATATACACAAGTCAACATACATACATACATACATACATACATACATACATACATACGTACGTACATATCATATAGCCAAATAGACATACATAATATATACCATTATAGAACCTTCATACATACATATTCTATGCTTCCACTAAAATATAAAGAAAGAGTTTTGGAGAGACTACCACAATACGAAGAAGAACCTGGAAGAAACGTGGATGTAAACGGAAGTCTAACAAACTACCTCAAAGAAATGCGTTACGCCAATGAATATACCGGTAGTGAAGTACGAGGCCGCAAGAAAAGGCTGAAAGTACCAGCTGGGAAAAGTGTTTTTGTGGCAGACTTCATAATGTCGGCAGGCAAAAGCAGTTCATCATCTGACGATGATGAAATATATCAGGTATCCAGTCACAAGAACAGGCAATAGAAGAAGAGATCTGGGAGAAAATGAAATTCTTATACGATAGAGGCGTGGACAATTTTTTCATAGGAAAGGTGCTGAGACTGATAAATCCGGTACAGAAATACCTTGAAACTTTTCTTCGACAATCTGCAAAGATAGCCAAGATTTATATATTTCCCAATGTAGCTGATGAGTTTAAGTTTCAGCACTTTCATATATTTGATTCGAGTTCGTTTCGAATTGAAAACGTGGGATTCACACACTCTTACTTATTAACATTCATTGATTAAAACCATACATAATGTCTATACAACATTTGATCATCCTTCATTGATCATGTAACCTTGTTACAACATGGATACGAAGAGGTTGTTTAACTCACCGACCCGGCCTCTGTTGACCTGTCCTGGCACGATCACAACTCGTCTTACACACCACTACAACACACAGCACTATCAAAATTAGACTGACTCTAGGAAATAGGTTCGCTCCCAACACTGTCAGTTGTTCCACGCCCAAGACAACTGCAGTGTGCGCGAACTTAATGCGCGCCACCCGAGCGTGTTCGTAAATTCTGTGAACTATGGTTGAGCGCAAGTTTGAAGGCGTGTGGATCAGTTGAGCATGTTCTAGAACCCCATACCTCTTTCCCTATCCCTCTGTTCCCGCGGCTCGAGAGCACATGCCACTTCTACAGGATATACCTGGTATGGACACACATTACGCTCTGACTTCAAGGTGAGAAACCTGATTATTGGATAGGCTTGCTAAATTATTCTAAATTCCTTTTGGCACTAAATCTTTATCTTTCAAAATTATCGTTCTGGACTTATATATTTTTATATGTATATTTTTATTGTCACTTCATTACGGCCAAATGTTATTCTTCGCCCTTAAGACATGATGGGCGACCAGCCACAAAAAACCTTTGCTTGTCACATGGTGTTTAGTGGAAGACATTGTGGGATTGTGGTCATAAACTTTAAATTTACTAAATCCGTCTCACGGATATGTTTCAAGATCTGTTCACCGCCATCTTGGGGGCAGCTATGAAATTCATAAGATATGTTTACGCTTCTTTTGAGCTTTGTTATTTAAAGTTGAAATAGCTTGTTATTGTTGGATACCTTGTATTGAATGTTACCTAAAAGTGGGGCCGCAAGTCGGCAGGTTGATATTATAATATGGGCATACCATGTATTATATAAAGTTGAAATAGCTTGTTATTGTTGGACGCCTAGTATTAAATGTTACTAAAAGGTGGGGCCGCGAGTCGGCAAGTGCCATACTTACGTTGGCATAACTGTTTGGGTCTTAATATTCAAATATGCATGTTTAGAGATCCTCCTGTCAAATTGTTGGGCAAATTAGGGTTATCAGTATCGGCAACTTTGAATCCATTACTCTTTTCCCATTTATCATTTACGCTAGGGTTTGTTTTGAAGTTCTCAATTTCTATTTACGATAGGTCAAATTAATATTATCTTGAATGTCAATTGTTGTTTTACAATCATTACATATTATTAGACACCATTTTGAGCGTCTGGAGAAGCGGGACACTTATTGCAAATGTTGTTTATATTCCTCTCTGCCGTGGGTGGTTCCCTATGCTTCGTTTGGCCTTTGGGCTATACCGTACCCCTTGCTTGGGTTTTGGGTTACTTTCTTGTTCAGCACCTAACGCGTAAATGTTTCACTCACTCATTTGAGTTGTACTTTGTTATTCTTTTGTTAAATAAAATATAACTCTTGTTACTACCTCTGCCTATTAATTATATGTAATGGAGAAAGGCGCGGGTAGCAATCAGAACTAGACATCACACAAACATAGCAAATGATCATTCTTAATTGATCAGAACAATGCATCATACGACATTTTATTTGTTCGTGATCAATCGAACCAAGTAATGCAACATAAGTATGATCAAATCCGTGTACCATACTTATGCGATATGTATACATGAACATCACTCACTGATACGGACTTGTTCACAACCATATTCAGACCTAACATAGCTTAACCTTAACATAAACTTAATCTAGCCTATCCAGAACCTTTGACCTTAACATATTCACATAATTTACTCATCCTCATATGGATAGAACGTGTAACTCCAAACTTGACATGAATTCTACTTCCTAACCTTCTGTCCATATTTGGTTTGCATATGTTCTTACACCTTATCCTGGTAGAGATGAGTTCCCACTCATCCTTACCTGCATTGACTCCTACTTCAATGAGTCTCAGGTTCTACCCCTGGTAAGATCGTACTAGGCTACCAGTTTGTCTATCAAGAGGTTGAGTAGGATACATCAACCTAACCAGTAGCGAGGCTATAACCTGGTCAAGGGTGTACCAGATGTTAAGGCTGGTTCCAATATAGGCATGTTAAAATATTATTATTTCTATGGTAAAGTCATCAATAAAGCTATAACGCAACCTCTAGCTTGGTTCCGATAAACTGTAGCTGATGAAAATGCATGAACACATGGTGTATTTTCCAAAGTAGTAATTATAGCGCCCTAAAGTGAAAATGCTATTTTATCAGAATCCATTACAGTTATATATTATTTTAGATGTTTGTATTTTTAACATGTCCTAAATGTTCTTCTTAATGGTTTAAAAAATGTAATTGTAAATTTCACAATTCTTATATTTCACTTTTGTATTACCGATAATTTCATACATGATTATGCGCCTTAAATTACTACTTAAAGTGTTACAACTGATTTATACATTGTACACCTATTAAATATTTTATTTCAATTATATAATATCTATTATATTCAAATTATAATGAAACCGTATATTTCTAGCTAATCGATTCCCGTGTCAGGTGTTAATTTTCAACTAATTTAAGATAATTTAAATTTGAATTAAATGTTTATTTTAGTTAAAATAAATTCAAATAAAAGGTGTAGTGAAATAATAATATACATTTTAGGTTTGCTATAGGAAATAGGTTAAAAAGCTAAAAATTTATATTGAAATAAAGCCGATCCATGTTTTTTGCAGCTGTCGATTTTGACAAGTTGTGTCAATTTCGACCAATTGTGTCAATGATGACAGGTTGTATTAATGTTGACAGGCTGTGTCAATGTTGACAGGTTGTATTAATGTTTACAGGTTGTGTCAATGTTGGCAGGTAATCCTATCATATAATCAATATGTTCAGAAGTTATTGGCTTTAACCTGGACTTTCTTACAAAGGAAAATTTCTGACAGCTGTACAAAACTACTATATCTACTACATATTCATACGTCAAGTCATAATATCTGCAGCAATCACTTTTGATAATTTATATCAATACCTACACAATAATACTAAAAACATATGGAGATGTTATCATTGGTGACTGCAAATAATCTGTTGGTGTTTTCCAAAAGGTGTTCTAAATGTCCATTCGTGAGAAAATCAAGTTACAGCTAGATCCGTGCTTCCTAGACACCGAGAAGATACAGATCAACCAGGAAAAAGTAAATATATTCTTCTTACAGCTGTCAAAATTGACCTATCTCTCTTGGCGTATGAATGCATTTAAATTAAATCTGGTGGCTATTAAAACCTCTCAGGTAATTGTTAACAAAATTTGAACTGACTACAGAAACAAAAAAATAATGATGACAATACGATAATTGGTTAGAGATAAGATACATTAAATGTTGAGTATATGTACTCAAATTTGCGTGGAGGGAGAGGGAGAAACACCCTACTGGGGTTTGAACCTAAACCCCCCCTATCCCTTCTATCTCGACAAACCACGTACACGAGCCTGACATTTAGCCCGCGTGTCCCCCGATGTGTTTTAAACGTGCAGTTCCTCGTGTGAGAAGAGTGTAAATTATGTGCTCTCAGATATGGCCAAGGTCGTCTAGGTGCTTGAATACACCTGTTTCCATTATAAACATGACATATTGTTGGCCCCGTGTCATGACAGATGTTCTGGCACTAGAACGGTCTACGCCACTGAAACTGCAGGACACTGGACTGTAAACTCTGCTCTAGATGCATCACTTCAGATGCACTGCCATTTGTGGATACGGAGACTAGATGCGGGAAGGCCCTACATTTCTTCCTAATTATTTATTTAAGTGTTTCAAATAACAAGGCTACGATATCCTAAGAACATGCTTCAAACAAACCAAGAGTGATGGTTATCAGCTGTTTCCGGTTGGCAAAAATCATCATGGCTCAACAGTCGTGAATCTAGCTTTTGGCGTGGTCTCTCCTGTTGTCAACATATTTATTCATCAGAGCATACAATAAATACTTGTTTATTGAAAAGTTAAAATTGGTAAACCTCTAGAAACCCTCTTTCAGAATTGAGCTCTGAATGGTTATGTTTGTTTACAAAAAGATACCGAAATATTTTCTTTCAAATTCAAGTATTACTTTCAAGGATACCAACATAGAATTGCTTAAACAATTAAATTGCAGGTACACTAAACCTCATTTGAAGCATTTTAGTCAAAGCTTAAAATAAATATAAAAGTTTCCCGGAGATTGTCCACATGGTTTCGACCGGAGAGGTAAGCGTTCAACCCCCGACGGGTGAATTGGGCCTGTTCTTTAAAATGTTTTTAGTCGTAGAAAAAAAACACCCTAGTCAACTTTATTTCTTGGTAAATTCCCAGGGCTTGTGGCGAGACTCGGTGACAGTTCAGACGAGCTATACTATTTGTGCGATCTACATCTCAAGACCTGAGACCTTGTTCACTATTTTCTGATGTCGGGCAGTCTCTACACATTCGCTGATTGCATCTCAACCACCCCGAGGATAATCATGGGGTACCAACTTCAGTGGCCGCGTGGTCTAAGTGCTACTCTCGCAATAGATTAGACTACCAACGACGAGGAGATCGAGGTTCGATCCAAGTTGGGTGTAGTAAGGGTGGTTTATCCAACATGGTTTTCCACACTCCCTCCAAGCAAATATGGGTACACTTCCTATAAATAACATCCATCATACCTAAAACCATTACATAGGGGGTAAAAAAAAAGGTAAAAGCTGCAAACACTCAACAGCCAATGATGTCTGCAAACACCTCAACCAGCCCAATGATGTCTGGCAAACACCTCAACCAGCCCAATGATGTCTGGCTAACACTCAACCACCAATGAGTCTGCTAACACCTCAACCAGCCCAATGATGTTGAAAACACCTCAACCAGCAAAGTGCTGAAACACCTCAACCAGCCCAATAATGTCTGGCAAACACCTCAACCAGCCCAATGATGTCTGGAAACACCTCAACCAGCCATGATTCGTAAACATCTCACCGCTTAATGGTCTGGCAAACACCTCAACCTAATGATGTCTGACAAACCTCAACACCTAATGATGTTTGGCAAACACCTCAACCAGCCTAATTATGTTTGGCAAACCTCACCAGCCTAATTATTGCAAACACCTCAACCAGCCTAATGAGGTTTGGCAAACACCTCAACCAGCCTAATTATGTTGCACACTCACAGCCATGATGTTGGAAAACACCTCAACCAGCCCAATGATGTTTGGCAAACACCTCACCAGCCTAATTATGTTTGGCAAACACCTCAACCAGCCCAATGATGTCTGGAAACACTCAACCAGCCAAGATTTCTGGTAAACTCTCAACAGCTCAATGAGGTCTGGCAAACACCTCAACCAGCCTATGATTCGACAAACACTCAACAGCCATGATGTTGCAAAACTCACCGCCTATGATGTCTGACAAACACCTCAACCTATGTTGCAACACTCAACACTAATGGTTGCAACACCTACCAGGCCTAATATGTTGCAAACACCTCAACCAGCCCAATGATGTCTGGCAAACACCTCAACCACAAGATGCTGGCAAAACTCAACCACTAATGATGTCTGACAAACACCTCAACCAGTCCTAATGATGTTGGCAAACACCTCAACCAGCCTAATGATGTTGGCAACCTAACAGCCAATGTTTGCAACACCTCAACCAGCCCAATGATGTCTGGCAAACACCTCAACCAGCCCAATGATGTCTGGCAAACACCTCAACCAGCCCAATGATGCGAGTGTTAGCACCGGGAAGACATGGATTGGCTCTTTATGTCTGGGGATCTTCCCGAGATCAGCATTATACTATTTATCAGTACACGACTAATAAACTAACCTAAATATATAATAGACACAACACCCATCCCCCCGACCGTCAGTTCATCATTGTGAAAGGGAAAACCCCAATTCCACTAATTTCCCTTTTTTCAGCCATACCTGTAATCAAACCCCGGGACCCTAGTTCAATAGACAGACGCTTTACCGACTGAGCTGTCAGATTCACACCTATTACGCTAATGGATATAGTAAGGATGTAGGACCTAGGATTGAAATTAAATTTACTCTCCTGGAGGAAGGTTAAGTAACCGCTGAGGAAAGATCTCCCCGAGTATATCCAACAGCGATGTGAATTCAGACCTGCTATATAGAAGGTTTTTGTAAAAAAAGAAAACCTTTTAGAACGTATTTCCTACAAAAATAAGTGTTTACCAAAAGCTATTCGTTATTTAAACGCCGACAGAGTTAGTTTTACAAAAAGTTTTTAAAGAATTCTGTCATAAAATGAAGAGTAAGAGCACAAACATGCATATGCCCCCTTCGTGATTTCGATATATCAATACCCAGGAGACCTATCTAAGCCCGTGTTTTAACTATGAACTAACAGATACAATCATCTTACCTGTGTGATATAACTCGCTGCTGGCGACACAGATGTCACGGGGAGACAAACACTGCCCACATTTTGTCAACAGGGAATAAGAATAGAACTCACGACGCAGGCGCAACTCATGTTTTCCCCGAAACTTTTGGCAAGATGAGAGTTCTGTACTTGGCCCGTTACAATAACATCAAGTTCGACCCTTGGAGTTGTAGGCCTGCTCAAACACCCCTCCTGTGTTATAGTCAGTGCACAGTACTGGTCGACCTTTGTAGTCTCGCCCGAGGTTCGTGGGTTCAAACCCAGTCAGGGGTAAGGGTATCCGAGCGGTCATTTCCACATTTTAAAGTAACTTTATTGGGATTTAGCGTTTAGTAATTTTTTTTAAATGTTTTTATAAATACAAAGACAATATATAAATAATTAGGTAATGTTACTATGACTCAATTTATGAATTCTTTGATAACTCTTAAAGAAATACCTGCCATAACTGAGTCATAGTAGTGTACTGAGAACATCTGGCATGACACGACATTGTCTCCACAGCTGACTGGAGATGCAGCAACCAGGTCTGGACGTATGGTAGTAAGGGGAGCAGGCAAAGTGATAGACAACAAAGTGGCTCACACGAGAGGACAAAGTGGTAGACAACCAAGTCTTGGTCGACATGATAAAGGGCTAATTGCTCGACAAACTTTGATATCATCCAGTTAAGAGTGGGCTAAGTGACAGAACAGTTAATTCAATACACTATTGTTCTTGTTTACACTCAAATTTTTTTCCCACAACCGTCAGCTTAACCTCACACTTCTTGACATATTTTTGTAGGGCTTGTTAAAGTAAAAATGTAGGTGAGAATAACTTTAACTAATGATTACCTATATATTATTATTATTATTATTATTATTAGCACCGCGTCTTACTACCCGTTCGGGTTATACGCACTTACGCTAATGTGTAATGGTAGGGTGATTGTGAGATGAACTGAAGGACCTACAGTTTAACGTGGAATCCGAACCACGGTGGAGGCCTGGCATTCCACACATTCACAAGATGTCTTGTCAGAGGTGAAGGAAGGGTTTGGTAATCAGATAAGTTTTGCCGGGACCAGGATTGAACCCCGGCCGCCAGCACAGAAGTCTGACACCTTACCCTAGACCACCAGGTCACCGATTTTACCTTATAAAAGAATATCACAAATTGAACAGTCACAATTAATTCTCCAACGCTGGCTGCAACCTTAGATAACAGTGAGCGCTGGTCCACACTTATGAACTAGCTATTTTTATATTAATAGATTAGAGGGGAGGAGGGTATAATTTAGAGAAAATATGCCCACATTTTCATGAAGAAAGAGTTGAAAACCATTGAGTAAAAATTCCTTAATGGAAAACTTGAAATTTGACAACAGATTTAAAATAGTATGTAAAGTTAGTAACCGGCAATAAACGACAATAAAAATAATTTATATTATTTTTCAAATAGGTAATTTTAATATCCAGCCTGAATATTTAGTGTTAGATATTTTCAATTTTTAACACCGCGTTATACCTATTAGAGAGCTACTACCCGTTCGCGTTATACGCCTATATACTAACTACGCTAATGTGTTAAGGATGAGTAAAGTTGAATTTAGAGGAAATGCGCCCACTTTTTCGTGGAGTGAGAGTGGAAAGCCATTTATGATAACCTACCTTTAGTCCACCCGACTGGGATCGAGCCCTGATCTCCCTTTTATCAGCAGTCGAGTCTATTGCGAAAAGAGCGTGTTAGACCTTACGGCCACTGAAGCAGAGGCTACTTATCTCACTGGCCGTTAAGGGTATTCACAATGTCTCTAACTATTCAGCCAAGAATGTAGGGATAGGGGCAAGGTTTTATCTATATTCAAGAAAATTCACCAAAATTCCTCTATATGGAGGATAAACGTTAATTTAACAGAATATTCAAATCTTCTTTTTCTTGATAAGGTTCCTTGACTTGTTAAATTAAAATATTAAATTATATATTTTCTTAAGGATTATATCATATCACCTAGGCTAAACTTATAAATATAGTTACCATAATATATAATGATTAAGTAATTAGCTCCCGCTAATAGCATAATACTATAAAAATAAACTTACAAAATGCAAGCATGTAATCATGGTCATGGCTTTCTTCCCCATTCACTGCAGTCCTACCCGCGTCGGTGGTCGTATGATCATAAGGCTTCGCTCGCGTATTACATTGAAATGCCGGTAACAAAGAGACCGGGTTCGATCTCAGTTGGGTATACTGACCCATTAAAAAAAATCACTACACCATTGCGTTAGTGGTGATACAGAACTATGGGTACATTTTGATATTTATTAAGAGTTTCTACAAGGTTTTTTTTACTAACAAGAGAGTAGGTATATTTATTTTAACTACGTCCTATATTTATTTATTTTTCCTTAGAGTTTTTCTACCCACTCGGAGTATAACCATATGAACTAATCACACTTATGAATTAATGATGAAAGTGTATTTAGACTAAGTGAACCCACACATGCATGGAGGGAAAATGGAAAACCACTGAGGAAAAACAACTATCAGTACACCTGGGCAGGATTTGAACCCCTATCTCACCGTCAACAGTCAACATAGTCCAGAAACTCATTCAATACTTTTTTTTTCTATCCTAAGGCGGCAGCAAAGGTTGTTTATGGATTCCTTCTAATATGTCACTTCCTGATTACTCGACCAAAAGTTTGAGGTCAAGAATTAAGAAGTCTTCCAAATTTTGGAATATTCTTCTTAGGGGTGGCTAAAGGGCTGAGTGAACCGGGTGGATGCCCGGGACGCAAGCTCGAGGGGGCGCCAAACATTCACCAACCTAACCTAATGTAGCCTTGGCGTTATAATGAAGTTGCTAAGAATAAAAATTGTTCCCTTTTTGATACTACTAAATTTACTATAAATTGGTATAATTTTATGAAGTGTATAAAATAGGATATAGTGCAACCATTAAAAAGTTATTTTACGTCCGCTATCCGAAACAAATGGCGCTCTAAAACAGTTTTTTGCAAATATATCGTACATCGTTCATTTATCAAGGTGTTTGTCACAAAATATAGAGAGGGTAACATTGCGTACAAAACATGTCCTCATAGTTTTCTTTGTAATCCTAACCGTTTTCGAATAATCTCGCAGTGAAACGTTTAGAGCATGAGCCATTTGTGGGATTCCATCGATTATCTCGTATCACGCCGGTAACAGGCCTAGGCTACGTTAGGTTTGAACTGCATGTTGACTACTATCACGCCCGGTAACAGCTAGGCTACGTTAGGTTTGAACTGCCATGTTGACTACTATCACGCCCGGTAACAGGCTAGCTACGTAGCCGCATTTCCTTAACCATTTTAATACTAATGGAAATATTGCAACTAAATCTGAACAAGAGTACGTTTGATGTGTGAGAAATGAAAGAAATGTTTCTGTAGTATGGCGACTAAATGTTGCGACACGGTTAGTGGTCCGCCATTCAGCCAGACTCTCTACTGGTCTGGAGTGGCATATTGTCGATGGTTTCAGACATTTCTTCAGGAAAATGCTGCTATTCTTGGCTACACTTGGTTATCTGACGAGGCGTGATTTCACCTGTCAGGATACGTTAATTCTGAAAAGTCCCGTATTTGGGCAAGTGAAAATCCCAATGTGATACATGAAGATCCCCTTCATTCAGAGAAGATTGGTGTGGGATTCCCGGTGACACATAATTGGTCCCATCTTCTTCGATACAACCATCACAACAGTCGCATGTAGAAAAATCTCCAACACCTTTGTAAATCAATTGGACGACGACGAACTCTCCACTTGATAATTCCAGCAGGCGATCGCGTCATTTCACAGGGACTTTGGCCACCGAACTCGCCCGATCTGATTATTTTTTATTGGTATATTTGAAAGGAGAGTTTACCAAAACAAACCACAAACCATAGACGCCTTAGAAAGCAAAAATCACCGAAGAAACTAAGGCAGTGATAGCGGACGTACTGTAATCGACTTTCCAAAATATGGTGCACCGGATTCGATCCTGTCCGGTCGCAAATGGTGGCCACTTCCAGCACATGTTATGATGTCATCATAGTTCTCACAAAATGAGATAAGTCCGCTTCAAAACTGTCCAAAATGTTGCTCAAGAATTGCAACTTATTTAATGATAGGTGTCACGGCCTTTCCCCACTCCACAGGATTCACCCCCCCCCCCCGCCCCCCCTTTCAGCTGCTGATATAATTTCCTTTACTCTTTCACCTGGCCTTGATTTCATTGATTCAATAATTCATGCTGTATAATCTATCATATTTTACCATTTCAAGCACCAGGGCTGCACCATGTATAAGAGTGCTCCGACTAGACTCCACCACTGAACACAGCGAAGGTCGAATGATTTTTGTTGAGTGATTAAAAATCCATAGCACAACTTCCTTCGAAGGGGAAGTATAGCTGTTGATCCCATGTCAATTGTGGCATGTAAAAGAACCCTGGAAGTTGGCGAAAAAACATTCCTGGCAAAATTAGTAGATCTGTTCAGGCTTGTTCCTAGAAATTCAGTGTGGAAGGCAAAGGAAAACCATCACACTTCATGAACTCAACTAGTATATGGGGTTTCTACCAGATGGTGCCGGCAGCACTAACCAGCCGAAGGCTGAATGCATGCCAAGCTCCAGATGGATATAAATCACATCAAACCAACCTGTGAGCTGTTGACTCAAGGAGACAGTGTACTGAGACAATCTTCTTGTGTTATACTCAGAATACAGTGTACTGAGACGATCTTCTTGTGTTATACTCAGAATACAGTGTAATGAGACAATCTTCTTGTGTTATACTCAGAATACAGTGTACTGAGACGATCTTCTTGTGTTATACTCAGAATACAGTGTACTGAGACGATCTTCTTGTGTTATACTCAGAATACAGTGTACTGAGACAATCTTCTTGTGTTATACTCAGAATACAGTGTACTGAGACGATCTTCTTGTGTTATACTCAGAATACAGTGTACTGAGACAATCTTCTTGTGTTATACTCAGAATACAGTGTACTGAGACGATCTTCTTGTGTTATACTCAGAATACAGTGTACTGAGACAATCTTCTTGTGTTATACTCAGAATACAGTGTACTGAGACGATCTTCTTGTGTTATACTCAGAATACAGTGTACTGAGACGATCTTCTTGTGTTATACTCAGAATACAGTGTAATGAGACAATCTTCTTGTGTTATACTCAGAATACAGTGTACTGAGACGATCTTCTTGTGTTATACTCAGAATACAGTGTACTGAGACGATCTTCTTGTGTTATACTCAGCAAATCAGATGACTAGTACACAAGTATTCATAAGTTTATAATGAAGAGACCAAGTAAATCTAGACTGTTATTCTATTCTTATGAATATTAATAAAAACTGAAGAGTATTTTAAGCTTGATTTAGTTTCTTTTATTTAGCAATGTGTCTCACTATTCGTTCTGGTTATATGCTTAGGTACTAATTACACTAATGGGTTAGGAATTGGTAGTGTTACATTTAGAGGAAGTGAACCCATATTTGCGTGGAGGGAGAGTTGAAAAACATTTAGGAAAAACTACCCTCAGTTCACCCAACCAAGATTTGAACCTCGATCTCCTCATCCTCAGCAGCCTTGCTCAACACGAAGCTAGTGCGTAAATCAACTATACCACCGAGACGGGTCTTGATTTAGTTGATTCAAAACTTAATTTGGTACTTTGTAAATATGAGAGAAGGACCCAGATCATCCCCCTATTTTTGAGCCTAAGTTCTAGCACCTGGTGGGCCTGATATCCCACCTGTGTCTTAGGTTTAATCTCGGGTTTCTAGACTGGAGCCACTAATTAATTTAAATTGTTTTGTCGTCACGAGACCAGAGTTGACCCCGTTCCGGACCAACTGCTTCACAGAAAATATGTAAATGTAAGGGATCAAATCCAAGACCTCTGGATCTGTAGCCAGGCACTCAGACCACTAGACCAGGTATATTTCGCTCAATGGACAACTCACCACTTTAATCTACTGTTAAACTCATTGTGTGACATCTTATAGTTCGGTACATAACATTTATTACTGTGCTTTTCTTCTTCGAGAATCAGAATCTTGTGATTTCTTCAGCTCTCTTGTGAGTTACAAGAAAACTCATTTTACACTGTTCAAATCTTTCTTAAAATGGCCATGGCTACATGGAGGGGACTCGAGGTTCATACCTTTCCTGAAATTATTAATAATAAATTGATATACACTTGCTCAATGCCTAGTTATAGTAAGAATTTGGTATGAAGCCATTTTTATAAACTAGAAACATAATTTTCAGCAAACATTGATAACATTTTAATATCTATTATTGTTATTTTATAGGCATTGTAAATATCTATCAAAAGTGACAGCTGTAGTTGGACGTATGGCCACGTGAAAGTAGATCTAGTGGCTTTTCTTACTCTCGAATCAAGTTTTTACTTTGAAAATTGTACTGTAGAAGTTAATTGGAGTCTTGTAGATGTCATACCACCTGAACCAAATTATTTTGTTTGAAAAAAAGTTAAACTCTCCATGTTTAAAAAATTTCCCAGGATCTCCAGTTGGGGGAGGGGTTCCCAAAGTCACCGCAGGTTTAAAATCAACCCCGCCTTGCCCACATTCAAAAGTAATGTTTTGGCCACACTGTTTGGATAGATTTGGAACAGAGATTGTTTTATTATTAAAATTAGTTAATGATTTTAAAAATAATTTGAATATATTTTAGGTTTGCCATTGGTAGACTAATGATTTTTCTTTATTTTAAAAATATAATCCAATAATTGAAATTTATTTTGAAATGTGAAATTTTCATCATGCCTACAGTTTTAATTTCTGTTGTGCTGAATAGCCAATAATTTTTGAAAAATGATTGGTTCAGGTAGTTAACACAGCATTTGTATTTCATTCATTGTTACTCAATCTTACAAGTGTGTGGTGTGTGTGTGTGTGTGTGTTTGTACATATTGTGTGTGGGCAAATCACCCTTCTTTCACAATATTTTGAAATGACACGAGACTATAGCTCTAAAACTCTGGCCAAATATGGAGAGTTTGTTTCCCGATGTGTATTTGTTAACTATATATTTCACTGGAACAGGCACAGGAATTGAATGCGAATGTTAAAGAGAGTGAAATGAAGTTTAGCATGACAAAGTGTGAAGTGATGGTAGTGACAAGTAAAGAGGATAGGACCTAGTAAAGCTATAAAGCTGAGTAAAGTACAGAACATAAAATATCTCGGAAGTGTCATTGAGGCTGATACAGCCTCAGCTTTGGTAGTCTGTGAATTTGTGATCAGTTGGGACAGTCTTCAAACTGGCTGCTGGATTATGTTTAGAGCTGGCGAAGGGCACATACCTTAGAGAGTGTTGGGTGAAATAGCGTGAAGGGTGCTTACCTTGAGTGGTTAGAGCAGCCCAAAGGGCAACTTACCATTGGTGGTAAAAACAAGAGACAACAAAAATTCCTGGTGAAATTGTTTAAAGTGCGGCCGAAGGTAGCGCAAGTATTTTTATAGTTTTTGTTGAATTGAAATTTTTAGCCAAAATAAATAAAATATTTCTCCAGTAGCAACATAGAGTTTAGTTTTATGCACATTCTAATATCAACTGATCTTGAATATCTGTCTAGGGTGTCATGGAATTTTGCCAAAACTTTTTAAATAAAGAGAAAAAGTTTTGACAAAATTCCAGGACACCCTTTACAGATATTGAAGATCAGTTGATATTAGATGTGCAAAAACTAAACTCTATGTGCTACTGGAGAAATATTTGATTTTTTTGGCCCAAAAAATGCTATAAAAACTGTAAAATTACTCGTGCTCCCTTCTGCTGCACCTTAATGATAGATATTTATGAGACCAGAGTGATCTCAAGGGTCAAGTCTAGAGTATTAAACAAATAATGTTCCTATGTATAGAAAAGTTATGATAACTTAATATTATTACATACATTTTGATAGCGTACATCTAATACAATACAATAAGTTATGGTTTATATACAGATATATATTAACATATTTCTTCATGTCCTGGCATGGAGGTTTATTACTACTTGTCAGCATCTGAAGGATGTTTCGAGTTCTCAAGTGGAAAAAAATACATTCCTCTGTATCAGTGTGGTCTAGCAGGTTTGCTAGGTACTAGTCTCACCATCCTTGCTGATCTCGGTGAGTAAAGGTGGCATGAGTGTCAGAGTAGAGGAGTCATTGAATATTGTGGGATGTAAAAAGGTGATGAGTCGTAGTAGGCAGGATTTAAAGGGCGGTGGCTTTTTGGCACCCCTCTACATTACTGGTTGATCATAAAGTGAATTTGCCATAGGAGTGGTGTTAACTGACAGCTAGAAAACGTTACCAGATATACTGTGATGTATCCAATCGACAAACTAAATGACCTACATAACTATGTTGAATTGTGGTTACTTTTAGCAGTCAAAATGTTGACAAAAGCAGTTTATTTTTAATTTTGTTTTTCTTTTTGCCATTATTTAAATCTTCTGCTAGATGTCAGCTACCACCATTTCCCATGGTGATTGGAGTGATCAAATATTCCCCAAACCTAAAGCAACCTAGGCATGAAAGGAAAATAATTTGAAGGAGAGACTCCACAGGTGTTAACTATACGCTAAACGTTTCACTTCGAGAGGTTACAAAAACGGTTAGGATTACAAATAATCTAAGAACCTATTAACATACACTTTGACAATATATAAGGTTTATGTTATAATGTAAAAAAAAAGCTTTAGGGCGGCATTATTTCAAGATGGCAAATGTAAAATAACCTTTTGAGAGTGGCACTAAATTATAATTTACTCACCACAAAATTATATTGATATGCAAAATTTCATGTTAGTATCAAAAAATGGAATGATTGTTATGCTTAGCAACTCAACTATTATGCCTAGCTTATGTTAGGTTTGGTGTCCCTTTGAGTCGGCATCCCGGGCATCCGCTCGGTTCACACGACCCTCAAACCGCCCCTGAGGATTTAATTACAAGAGGACAGCTGGTGTTTCATAGGTGTAAGATACTGCTATGAGAGTTGTTCTAATGTGTAAGATACCTGCTATGGAGAGTTGTTCTATATTGTAGTACTGCTATGGAGATTGTTTTAGGTGTAAGATACCTGCTATGGAGAGTTGTTCTATAGGTGTGTAAGATACCTGCTATGGAGAGTTGTTCTATAGGTGTGTAAGATACCTGCTATGGAGAAGAGAAGTGCCCTTGAAATGTAAGAAAGTATTTGTACAGGGCGTGCTTTGTACCCGTTGTTACATACACAGCAGAAACATGGACAATGAATGCAATAAAGTCTAGGAAATTGGAGGCTATAGGAGTAAAAGTTTGTGATGAGCATGTTAGCTGTCGTGAGGAGAAACAAGATTAGTAATGAAGTTATCAGGAAAATAGAGGGGGTACAGGGAGTTCATTAAATAGTAGAGGAAGCGAGACAGATAGTATGAGCATGTAATGAGGATGGAATACTAAGAGAATCATGGAACCAAGGTATATAGGAAAAAGACCACAAGGGAGACAAAGAAAGAGATGGGAAGAGCAGATAACAGATAGTGTGGAAGTGAGAGAGGAAGATGGAGAAGTATACTAAGCTTAGCTGGGCACAGGCTGGAAATGGTTTATGACAATGTATACCATATACAATATATAATACCAGAGTTGAACAAGGTTTACACTAAATTCTTGGTTTGAAGGAATATTTTGTTTACTAATTATCCTTTTGTTGGATTCCAAAAGGAAAAAATGGGATTGGTTGAGAAATTATTTAAATTTTTTTACACGCATTTAATTAATTAACCTCATGTGTTAGGGATAAGGAAGGTTGAATTTAAAGGAAGTCTACCTGCATTTGCGTGGAACGAGAGTGGAAAAAACATTTAGTAATGGCCACTGTAAGTACACCCAAACAAGATTTGAACCTCAAACTTCTCATTATTACCAATCCAGTCTATTGATAAAGTGATGCACTGAACCACAACCAAATAAAACAACAAAATACAATGTCAAATACAACAATAATATTTATTGAGACTCTTTAAGAATCGTTTCAAGAGAATATACAAAGAGCAATAAAGTTCTCCACCTGAAGAAGTTTGACATTTTAAAGTGAACAATATCAAACCAATCAAAGGTCCACCATCACATTATAGTTGGAGGAAAAATGTTGATAAAAAAACTCGTGCAGTTATACTACAGGAATGGTTTACATTTCAGCTTGAGTGACTGTGATTTACAGATAATTAAAGCATTACCTCCAAGGTTGAGCCACAAATAAAGTATATAAAAAATAACAAACTTATGTTTTTATTTATTTATGTCTATAGATATATAGTGTGCAATATATTATCCACCCTCCAAAGAAAGAATCATTCGCCCATCAGATCTAAAGTTTCTGAGGAAAATACAAACTTGAATTAAAATAGCAATTTGTGGCTTTGCCATTAAAAGCATATTATATATGAATCAAAAATTGTTTGAATATTAAAATGGAACACATACATGATTGTTTGCTTTTTTGCAACTTTTGAGGTATATTTTTGTCTTTAAGAGATAAGATAGAAAAAGAATTAGAAATATTTCTTGGCAATTTTAGAATAATTGATTAACCATCTTTCTTGTTCAGGACACTATTGACTGCTAGTCTTGAAGCTGTAACACAAATAACCAAAGAAACAACAATGAAAATAAGCACAACACAAATCATGTCTTAAGTGTGAATTGTGTTTCTCTTTGTCTAATGGCAGCAGAGTAAAGTGTGAACTGTGTTCCTCTTTGTCTAATAGCAACAGAGTAGAGTGTAAGCTGTTTTCCTCTTTGTCTAATAGCAGCAGAGTAAAGTGTGAACTGTGTTCCTCTTTGTCTAATAGCAGCAGAGTAAAGTGTAAGCTGTGTTCCTCATTGTCTAATAGCAACAGAGTAAAGTGTGAACTGTGTTCCTCATTGTCTAATAGCAACCGAGTAAAGTGTAAGCTGTGTTTCTCTTTGTCTAATAGCAACAGAGTAAAGTGTGAACTGTGTTCCTCTTTGTCTAATAGCAACAGAGTAGAGTGTAAGCTGTGTTCCTCTTTGTCTAATAGCAACAGAGTAAAGTGTGAACTGTGTTCCTCATTGTCTAATAGCAACCGAGTAAAGTGTAAGCTGTGTTCCTCTTTATCTAATAGCAACAGAGTAGAGTGTAAGCTGTGTTCCTCTTTGTCTAATAGCAGCAGAGTAGAGTGTTAGCTGTGTTCCTCTTTGTCTAATAGCAACAGAGTAAAGTGTAAGCGTGTTTCTTTTTGTCTATGCAAAGCCGAGTAAAGTGTGACTGTGTTCCTCTTTGTCTAATAGCAACAGAGTAAGTGTGTAATGTGTGTTTTCTCTTTGTCTAATGCACCGAGTAAAGTGTGAACTGTGTTCCTCTTTGTCTAATAGCAGCAGAGTAAGTGTGAAGCTGTGTTCCTCTTTGTCTAATAGCAGCAGAGTAGAGTGTAAGCTGTGTTCCTCTTTGTCTAATAGCAACAGAGTAAAGTGTAAGCTGTGTTTCTTTTGTCTAATAGCAACCGAGTAAAGTGTGAACTGTGTTCCTCTTTGTCTAATAGCAACCGAGTAAAGTGTAAGCTGTGTTCCTCTTTGTCTAATAGCAGCAGAGTAGAGTGTTAGCTGTGTTCCTCTTTGTCTAATAGCAACAGAGTAAAGTGTAAGGTGTGTTCCTCTTTGTCTAATAGCAGCAGAGTAGAGTGTAAGCTGTTTTACTCATTGTCTAATAGCAACCGAGTAAAGTGTAAGCTGTGTTCCTCTTTGTCTAATAGCAACAGAGTAAAGTGTAGACTGTGTTCCTCTTTGTCTAATAGCAACAGAGTAAAGTGTGAACTGTGTTCCTCATTGTCTAATAGCAACCGAGTAAAGTGTAAGCTGTGTTTCTCTTTGTCTTAATAGCAACGAGTAAGTGTAACTGTGTTCCTCTTTGTCTAATAGCAACAGAGTAAAGTGTGAACTGTGTTCCTCTTTGTCTAATAGCAACAGAGTAGAGTGTAAGCTGTGTTCCTCTTTGTCTAAAGCAGCAGAGTAGAGTGTTAGCTGTGTTCCTCTTTGTCTAATAGCAGCAGAGTAGAGTGTTAGCTGTGTTCCTCTTTGTCTAATAGCAACAGAGTAAAGTGTAAGCTGTGTTTCTTTTTGTCTAATAGCAACCGAGTAAAGTGTGAACTGTGTTCTTTATCATTTGTCTAATTAGCAACGAGGTAAAGTGTAAGCTGTGTTCCTCTTTGTCTAATAGCAGCAGAGTAGAGTGTAAGCTGTTTTCATCATTGTCTAATAGCAACGAGTAAAGTGTAAGCTGTGTTTCTCTTTGTCTAATAGCAACAGAGTAAAGTGTGAACTGTGTTCCTCTTTGTCTAATAGCAACAGAGTAGAAGTGTGAAGCTGTGTTCCTCTTTGTCTAATAGCAACAGAGTAAAGTGTGAACTGTTATTCCTCATTGTCTAATAGCAACCGAGTAAAGTGTAAGCTGTGTTCCTCTTTGTCTAATAGCAACAGAGTAAAGTGTGAACTGTGTTCCTCTTTGTCTAATAGCACAGAGTAGAGTGTAAGCTGTGTTCCTCTTTGTCTAATAGCAGCAGAGTAGAGTGTAAGCTGTGTTCCTCTTTGTCTAATAGCAGCAGAGTAGAGTGTTAGCTGTGTTCCTCTTTGTCTAATAGCAACAGAGTAAAGTGTGAACTGTGTTCCTCTTGTCTAATAGCAACGAGTAAGTGTGAACTGTGTTTCTCTTTGTCTAATAGCACAGAGTAAGAGTGTAACTGTGTTCCTCTTTGTCTAATAGCAACAGAGTAAAGTGTGAACTGTGTTCCTCTTTGTCTAATAGCAACGAGGTAAAGTGTGAACTGTGTTCCTCTTTGTCTAATAGCAACGAGTAAAGTGTGAACTGTGTTCCTCTTTGTCTAATAGCAACAGAGTAAGGTGAAGCTGTGTTCCTCTTTGTCTAATAGCAACGAGTAAAGTGTAAGCTGTGTTCCTCTTTGTCTAATAGCACGAGAGTAGAGTGAAGCTGTTTTCTCTTTGTCTAATAGCAACCGAGTAAAGTGTAAGCTGTGTTCCTCTTTGTCTAATAGCAACGAGTAAAGTGTGAACTGTGTTCCTCTTTGTCTAATAGCAACAGAGTAAGAGGTAAGCTGTGTTCCTCTTTGTCTAATACAGATGGACTGTTTCTCTTGTCTAATAGCAGAGAGTAAAGTGTAACTGTGTTCCTCTTTGTCTAATAGCACAGAGTAAAGTGTGAACTGTGTTCCTCTTTGTCTAATAGCAACCGAGTAAAGTGTGAACTGTGTTCCTCTTTGTCTAATAGCAACGAGTAAAGTGTAACTGTGTTCCTCTTTGTCTAATAGCAACAGAGTAAAGTGTGAACTGTGTTCCTCTTTGTCTAATAGCAAAGAGTAAAGTGTAACTGTGTTCCTCTTTGTCTAATAGCAACAGAGTAAAGTGTGAACTGTGTTCCTCTTGTCTAATAGCAACGAGTAAAGTGTAAGATTGTTTTCTTTGTCTAATAGCAACAGAGTAAAGTGTGAAACTGTGTTCCTCTTTGTCTAATAGCAACAGAGTAAGTGTAAGCTGTGTTCCTCTTTGTCTAATAGCAACAGAGTAAGTGTGAACTGTGTTCCTCTTTGTCTAATAGCAACAGAGTAAAGTGTGAACTGTGTTCCTCTTTGTCTAATAGCAACAGAGTAAAGTGTGAACTGTGTTCCTCTTTGTCTAATAGCAACAGAGTAAGTGTGAACTGTGTTCCTCTTTGTCTAATAGCAACAGAGTAAAGTGTGAACTGTGTTCTCTTTGTCTAATAGCAACAGAGTAAAGTGTGAACTGTGTTCTCTTTGTCTAATAGCAACAGAGTAAAGTGTGAACTGTGTTCCTCATTGTCTAATAGCAACGAGTAAGTGTGAGACTGTGTTCTCTTTGTCTAATAGCAACAGAGTAAGTGTGAACTGTGTTCCTCTTTGTCTAATAGCAACAGAGTAAGTGTGAACTGTGTTCCTCTTTGTCTAATAGCAACAGAGTAAAGTGTAACTGTGTTCCTCTTTGTCTAATAGCAACAGAGTAAAGTGTGAACTGTGTTCCTCTTTGTCTAATAGCAACAGAGTAAAGTGTAAGCTGTGTTCCTCTTTGTCTAATAGCAACAGAGTAAAGTGTGAACTGTGTTCCTCTTTGTCTAATAGCAAAGAGTAAGTGTGAACTGTGTTCTCTTTGTCTAATAGCAACAGAGTAAGTGTAAGCTGTGTTCCTCTTGTCTAATAGCACAGAGTAAGTGTGAACTGTGTTCCTCTTTGTCTAATAGCACAGAGTAAAGTGTAAGCTGTGTTCCTCTTTTTCTAATAGCAACAGAGTAAGTGTGAACTGTGTTCCTCTTTGTCTAATAGCAGCAGAGATAGAGTGAAGCTGTGTTCCTCTTTGTCTAATAGCAAGAGTAAGTGTGAACTGTGTTCCTCTTTGTCTAATAGCAGCAGAGATAGTGTGAACTGTGTTCCTCTTTGTCTAATAGCAGCAGAGTAGAGTGTAAGCTGTGTTCCTCATTGTCTAATAGCAGCAGAGTAAGTGTGAACTGTGTTCCTCTTTGTCTAATAGCAGCAGAGTAGAGTGTAAGCTGTGTTCCTCATTGTCTAATAGCAGCAGAGTAGTGTGAACTGTGTTCCTCTTTGTCTAATAGCAGCAGAGTAGAGTGTAAGCTGTGTTCCTCATTGTCTAATAGCAGCAGAGTAGTGTGAAGCTGTGTTCCTCTTTGTCTAATAGCAGCAGAGAGTTAGAGTGTTCAGCTGTGTTCCTCTTTGTCTAATAGCAGCAAGATTGAAGTGTATCTTTTGTCATGTCAGTAGTGTAAGTGTGTTCCTCATTGTCTAATACAGCGATAGTGTGAACTGTGTCTCTTTGTCTAATGCATGCAAGTAAGGTAAGGCTGTGTTCCTCATTGTCTAATAGCAGCAGAGTAGTGTGAACTGTGTTCCTCTTTGTCTAATAGCAGCAGAGTAGTGTGAACTGTGTTCCTCATTGTCTAATAGCACAGAGTAGAGTGAACTGTGTTCCTCTTTGTCTAATAGCAGCAGAGTAGTGTGAACTGTGTTCCTCTTTGTCTAATAGCAGCTCATGAAAGTTTAAGAATGTCCTATATCTTCTGATGTCCCACCACAACTAAAGTACCACTCGGTTTGTCCCAGAATGAACTCTGGGTCATACCCATCTGAACCCTTCTTATGGAATTCAATAGTTCCTAGTTTTTGTAGTTTTATTTTTTGTATTCATACATTTTAAATATTTGACTCCCAACAGGTTTAACCTTAAATTTAACCTAATTGTATGGGTTAATTTAGGATATTTTAATAGAGACAACTATAGAAGGTTTGAAACAATTGGACATTTCATTAAAATAATCAATTTACTTGAAATTTTTGGCTACATTTCCATTGTTTTTTATGTATTACATATACTTTTTATAAATTGAGATACAAATCACACAACTCTGCAATAATGCAAGTGTGAGAGTGAGAGTGAGAGGTGGATTATGGTGGAAGGAAAGGGAAAGAATGAGACATTTTGCTAAAGTGACTTGGCCACAGGTTGAAAACAGTCGACGATGGTGATAAATATTTTAAGATTAAAATTTTAGTTGATTGTTTCACATTTATTCAACATAAGTGGTGCTAGGGTTAGAGAAAACTCTGATAAACTCATAACATCCCTCCCCCCGCCTGCCTCAAGACACAATAGAAGAATCTAATTGTATTTTGTATCATGTTGGTAGACATAGTACAGGTTACTTCATTGCTCTAATAACCTAGTCTAGTTGGTAGGTCCTGGGTTAGATTCATGGCATGGCCAAAACCTGTAGCTTTATAATATAGTATAAATAAGATGTTACAATTCACCAAGTGATAATTTGTTGGCCAGGGGTAACGTTGTGTTTCAACAAGAAACAAGTCAGGCTGTTTCAGCTTTCTTTGTCACTTGTTAGTTTAAACCAAGGTCTAAGATATACGGGTCTGGCTACTCTTTAGTTCCAGTGATCAGACATTGAAGTCGAAAAGTGCTAGTATCTTAGTACAATAGCATGTGTGCAGCTCAAATAAAGAACCTTATTATTAACAAACACTTCAACTACAATAATTGTTTGCTAATTATAGTAAAAACATTTAAAGTTGCTTGGCCATTCTTAATATATGTATTCTCTTTACATAAATTATCTCTGTACAGTGATGGAAGAAGAACAGAGATGGGGAGGGGGGGAGGAGGACTTCATAAACAATGTATAATATTAAAATTATAGAAATATTATAAATAAAATATCTAAGAGCAGTACTTTCCAGCCTTTCACACAGTTTGACCCTGGGAGCATCACGACATCCTAATCACCTACAAACATTACAATCCTTATTTTTCCCCCACTGCATCCACGGCTAATCAAATTTAATTACAGTTGTTGGGTACATAGATTTTAGAGTTATTGTACTCTTATTTAAATGGAAGGAGAAGTGGAAAACAAAATTAGGAAATATTAGCCCTTATACATCCGGCCAAAATTTTAATCCTGACGGGACTCCCCGTCACTGAAAAACCAAACCAAATGAGCATGACATTAATCCGTGTCTACCAATATTTGTTTTAATTATTAAAAACTACTTTTATAGTGACTATACAAATGTGAGTAAGATGTAGCTAAAGAGAACACTAAAACCCAGCGGGTATTTTGGATGTTATACTGGGCTGTGTTACAGTCGGCCAAGTCAGAGTTGTGCAACCAAAAAGAAACTAATCACTTGTTATCATTTTAAGCACTTAAATGTTTATTAATTTGTACTTTGCACCTTTCTATCATCGTTCTATTAAATTATTAAAGTAAATATAAAACTATAACCTCAACAAACGCTGGGACCGCACCCAAAACACACCATGAGCCCAGTCTTATCAACTAACTTATGAGGATGTTCATGTTGGACTCATATAGACTGACATTTTGAATAATTTGTCTGTATTCTAAGACCAATAAATGATATATGGACCAAAGGTGGCTCATGAAGGTATGCAGGGTGACAGTTTAGACAAAGGTCACACCTTCAATTCTCATATAAAAGTGGTCATTTTTCACTCAAATGAGTTTATTTATATTATTCCCCTTAAAATATATCTATATTAATAATATACAATGAACATTTACAGAAAGTGATTTGGGACCATATTTACCTGTACCTATTACAACATTACCCAACTTTTCTAGGTTTTATAGATAACATGTTTCAATTTTTACTGACTTGATTATTCGAGTTTTACTTGGTGAATGACGATTTTTCCATTTATTATATTATTCTTGTTTTAAAAAAAATGCTAGCTCAGTTACTAAGTATCAACATTTTTCTAAGTTATTTTCCCTGTGATAAATGTTTTGTGTATTATTTGTCCTCCTGCGTAGCTGTGGTATATAAACTACACTGTACTACCTCATGCTGAACAATATATCTGGACAATTACTTTTGTCAACATGCGAGAAACAACGTATACACTCTTGTTTTAGTGTTTGGCACAAAATTATTATTTTTAGCTGGCAACAATGTTATACAATTTTTATTTCTTTCCGGTTAAATTCTCTGACATTTCCTGAATGTAGCAAGTGTTTGTTTCCACAGTCTAGAGTAACCACTCGGGCATGTAAGGAAGGGAGGAGAGGTCATTACCATACCGGAGTCAGCAAGCTCCCCGAGAAGGTTGTCCACATCCCCGGAATGTTTCAGGAACCTTGGGCGAATGATGCGGTTGTAGATCACTCTGGAGCCATTGTTCTCTATTGGGATGAAGCACCACAGGTGGAACAGGCACTAGTGGGGTCAAAAACACTGCATTAGATAAATAAAGAGGTTTTTAATTGCATTTTCAGAATTTCATGCCTATGCCCTATTTTCATACATATGTATTTTTTAAAAATCAAATTAGAGGAATTTAAACAATAGGCTTATAGCTCTACATATATATAGGGGTTGAGTGGTGGCATCAGGGGATCAAATTTTACTTTTTTTTTTTTACCTCTGAGTTTAAAAAGTTTTATCCAATATTAAACTAGGCGACTAGGCAAGGAATGGAATGCACTAAAAAGCTACCAAAGCTGAGCTGTTGGCTGGCAGCCAGTGTCACTGTGTGATGGAATGAAACCTCAATGTGTCGCACAAAGGTGTGCTTATGGGGTGTGCCGAGCCACACCACAATGTCTAAAAAAAACAACGTATTTGTGTTTTAAAATACAGATTGTATGTATTACTTAATAGTCACAAATCAACATAATTGAATGTTCAGAATAAATTAATTTTGGTCAATTTTTGTATGGTACTTGAACTAGTTACTGCTTTACCCCCCCCCCCCCCCCCCTCTATTCACCAAGCATATCTACATCTTGGAGCCCCTCCAGAACATTCATAGCATGTGATGAATCCATCGCGTTCAAGTCATCATCCACTGGTCTTACTGTGGCAGACTGTCTTACTGCCCCAGGATGACTACTGTTCTTACTGCCATCCTAGGACTAGTGTCTTATGCTCTTTGGTTTGACGTCTTAGCTCGGGTTTTAGGAATTCATAGTCTTACGGTTTTTCTAGACTGTGTCTTATGCTCGTTGGGTTTTTCCTAGGACTGTGTCTTACTGCTCGTTTGGGTTTTTCCTAGGACTGTGTCTTACTGCTCGTTTGGGTTTATTCCTAGACTTGTTATGCTAATGATAAAGCTAAAGGATGGGTAAAGTTGAATTTAGAGGAAGTGTATCTGCATTTGTGTGGAAGGAGTGGAAAACCATTAAAGAAAAATCACTCTTGGGATTCAAAGCTGATCTCATCGCCAACTGTCCATTCGATTGTGAGACTGACGCCTTAGATTAGACCATTCAACCCCTAAAGCAGGTTTAAAGGGTGGTTTATTCATGATGTACTAAAGTGTGGGATGTATAAAGTGAAGACTGCGAGTACTTGCTACTAACCAATAAACTCCCCACAAACCATTGGGCAGTAAACAGTGGTGGCTTGTGGCCTACTAAGTAGGCGAAGGGGATAGATAGAGGGAGAAGGCACCTAGAGCCATCAAATTTGAATTTCAATATTTCGTTTTCCTTTTGTAATTCAAGATATTTTGTAATAATTTCAGTCTTGGTTTGACTTGTTTAATCACTTAGGTTTTTAAATTAACTACACCCTCTTCGTGGGTTTCCTTTTCCTGCGTATCTTTAGACGATAATATTTATCACTTTTTGTTTTTTCAATCTATTTTCATGCCTAGCTTCACAGGTAGTATTTTCCCCTTGGATAACATTTTTGAAGACACGCCAAGGAGATGTAATGCTTAGTTTAAGGGAGGAAACATCAGTTAATTTTAATTTGTTTTTCTTAGTAAGTTCAGCAGTTCAGCCTAAAGGTCTCATTCATATTCAACAGGTAAAAGTGTTCTAAGTAAGTAGAACACACATATTACATTTAGTATGAATCCATCTTCATCTGGCACTAGGATATTTAGGGAAGTTGTGCTATATAGCACCAGGGCCCTTAGTTATCTTATCATGACTACTGCTAACGGGAACAGTACAATAATTCCCCGGCATTTTCTAGTAGTGCTTTAATACTTTCTGTAACACTTCACAGGGCACGCATAAATTATTATTAAGGTTACAATAAACACAACAATTTTCAATTCACAATGAATTTGAATATTAAACATGAATAAGAAGTGAATAACGAGTTTTAAACCGCAAGACCCCATGCAGTACTGAACTGAAGCAAGCCGGCGTCAGTCAGGTGGAGGTCACGAGCTGACGTCACAGCAGCGCTGCAGGCTTGGGAAAAGCTGACTGCAGGCCAGTATAGGGAATGAACCAACTTTATTTTGCAAATTAAATAGTAATAATAATATAGATAAAGTTTATTTCAAAATTTTAAAGCCAAAATTAAAATCGTGACTGTAATTTATAAAGGCAAAAATGTTTTAAAAGTCTAATTAATATTTAACAAACATTTACTTAAATTTCCAGAATAAAATCAAATTGGTAAAAAAGTTTACCTATCATGGCAGTCATATTGGTTTCTATTAACATAAACCAATATGGCCGTTCCCACTTCATTTTAGGCCTATTCTAGTAAGAATTGAGTATCGAAGAAATGAGGTAAAAATTTAAGAATCAAAATCGAGAATAGGAATCAAAACACTGGTATCGTCCCATCTCTAGTGCTAATAGAGTTGTTTAGATATAAACAAAATAATAAATATGGTAATATTTCAGAACACCAAATAATTACTTTTTAATAAAAAGTGAATAGGTACATCAAGATAAAACAATTTATTGTTACAGAGGAGATTTTCTGATATCCTTCAAAGATATTGATTTGATTGAGGAACATTACAAAAGAGAACCATCTTCTTTGGTGGTCAAGTGGTTTAGGGCATCATTATTACTATAAGAATGGACTGCCGATGACAGGGAGATTGAGATTCAAATCCTGGTCGGGTGTACTGAGGGTGGTTTCTAGTAAATGGTTTTATACTTTCCCTCCATACAAATGTAGGTGCACTCATACCTTACACAATGACAACATTATATAAATGATCAAATGCAGTTCATGTAAACAAAATACCAGGGTAAATAAATACTTTGATGATAATATTAATAATATATTATAGAGCCGCGGATCTCAAAGGGCGTGCCGCAAAATTATCATAGTTATGTTATTGTTGATTGTATTTATATATACACATACCTGTGTTATATGCCTTGTAGTAATTACACTAATGGGTAAATGATGAGAAAGGTTGAATTTGGAGAAATGAACCTGCATTTGTGTGAAGGGAGCATGGAAAACCATTATGGGAAAACCCCTCACAGTACACTAGATGGGATTCAAAACCCATTATTCTCATCATCGGCGACTAATCGATAGCCTTATGCCATGTGATAAAAGTAATTAAAAGTATTTTCATTCAATATTATATTAATTTTCCGGAGAATTTAATGGCTTCCAAAGAAATAATTGAATAATTAATGAGAATCTTGTAGCTAAAGTTCAATTTGTGATCAAATAAAGGTCACACTCAACTGAGAGAAGTCTCGTGTAGTGTCGCAGTGTGTTGTGTATTAAGGGTCAGCGCCCACTTATCTAGATGATAGTATTTACCTTTGCGAGCCAGTAGAAAGGGAACCAGCTCAGGATAATGTCTGAGAAGTACTCGATGAGGGAGAAAAATGCAAACACAACCCAATACGTCAACCACTTGGTGTCATCTTCCTTGTTTGGAGTTTCAAGGGCTTTCAGTGAGGCATAAGCTGGGTAGAGGAACCCAAAAATGTTGCAGAACAGTTGGGCAGCAAACCCAAATACCATATAAATAGCCAGGAAAATCACAGAGGCTGGAATAAACAAAAACATATTCAAATTTTAAAAATGAAATTCTTATTACTCTGCACATAGAATTTAAATGTCTAGCTATTGGCAGGCACTGTTATATGTATTATACCAAAGATTATCAGACGTAAGTACCGATAGTAAACACGATTTTGTTGCATCCTGTTATTTTAAAAAGCGCTGACACAACATAAAACATTATTATTATTATTATTATATTAACAATAATAATATTTTACAAAAATTAAAATATCAATAATATATCAATAGTATATATTACTAAGTTAATAATACAATAATGTTAGATTAAATGTTAGCAATTATGCAAGAATCAAATATAATTTATTAATAAATGATAGACTGAACAAGGGTTGAAATGGAACTGGTTTTGCACATCAATACAATACAACTGCTACACAGCTTCTCATCATCTCTTAGGTACATTGTTGACCTTAGTGGCAGCCAGAGTCAAACATTCCTGTTTCGAGTCCTAGTGTTTGGTTCTAGAATGTTCCTACACACACAAGAACTGTGAGTTGATTAATTTAAGACACATTAATCATTTAAGGCTTCAGCCAGGATGAGGGGTTATTTGAAGCTTATTAAAGGCAACTAGAGGCAGAGTGTTTAAATGATTATATATATATAAATATATATGAATTGTTTGACATATAGGTGGTTAAAATACAAAATCACTAAAATGCGCTAAATTTATACACCATTTGGTTAGTGAATTAGGGTTCAAGACACTGTAATAAACTCAGCCAAAAGAAGATTCAAATAAAAAACTTTAACTATTTTAATGAAATTTGCTAACCATAGATTAGCTAACTACACATACTGATAAAGATAGTCAAAAACTAGGAGGATAAAAGTTTTAAAATTGTTGGTAAAATATATAGAGCTAGTCTTGTTTTATATAGGGGCCTTCTCTAATATGGTTTTAATATAGTGAAACCTTCATTAATAGACACCTTCAAAAGCGTCTTCTTCTTCATAACAGACATTTTTTTTACCCCAGAAGATGTCCACTATTAAGAGATTTCATCGTAATAAGTAATAACATTCAAAGTTGGAATAATTTTTACTTAAGGTGTGATTGTGGGCAAAGTGAGGTATGGGCAGTATCTTCTCAGATTTATAGCTTAACTTTTTTTATACACAATATCAATAAAATATTACTCCAGTAGAAACATAGAGCAGAATTATATTCATATAGTGATATCAATATTATTTGTCATGAGCATAGAGGCAATAGGTGATAAACATTTAACAGATACTCAACAAATGAGGAGAAAATTAACTCTATATTTCTACTGGAGCAATTTTTAATTTATTTTGGCAAAAAAAAAGTTTTGCTATAAAAAACTGCAAAAACACGGACCTTTGTCGCAAGTCTTCTTGCTTTAAGAAAATAACCATACAGATTTTTATTTTTAAATGCGATCCCCAAAGTATTTTTAATCTCTAATGCAGCTTTTTTTTGATAAAACAAGTTTGACACAATTGCCTTGGACCACTCAACTGACCAGTCAAGAGAGTTTGTTTGTTTTTAAAACTCTATTATTTAGATTATTAAGTTCAACATAATAATACTGGTATCTCAAGACCATATTTCCTAATTCTTTAGTTTTGGAATGTTAAAGGTGTTATAATATAACATTATTTAAGTTAATAGCTTAACCTTGGACAGCATTAACATAATCACCCCACTTTCGAGGGATACAGGTCAACTAGCTATGGTTGGAAAAAATATAAATATAACATCATTTTCAACGAGTATTTAAAACATTACCTAATAATTTGCCTAAAGTTGGCAGCCCTGATTACTTATATTCATGGAGAATAAGCTTGGCTCTGATCGAGTAATTTTCCAACCTACAATCAGGAAAATGGCTGACGTAGTTGTCTTTAAGAACACATAATACAAGAAGTAGATAATGTGCGTGTACTTTACCAGTCCAAAGTTGTAACTCAATCTCCGCCATAATGTTCGAGAGTAACATGGTACCTTGATAAGAGTGAATTGTTCACAGATAAGCAGCTAATGAACCTACTGTCATGATTGTATCGGCTGAGGCTGCCATGCCATTTAATCATAAGGGACCTTTAGGAAAATTAAAACTAGTTAGGGAGCTGCCAAAAAGGAAATGGAGCTTGGACAGAATCTTAAGTAAAAAAGTATACCAACTAAGTACTAATACAAAAATAAAATTTTCACTAGAAAAATAGTAGAAATCACCCTTTATTTTTACCCAGAAATATTTGTAGTATCATCAGGCATTCCTTTAGAAAGTGCAAATCTGTGAAATGATATGAAGTAAATAAAATCAAATTACACAAAGAATAATAGTGCTGAATGCTATATTTCTAAGCTAACATTAAAAACAAAAATCAGAGGACTGTATTGTATGTTGGCTCATTATTCTGGCCGGAGGACATATAGAATCATAAACTAGGCCACTCGTTCTTAGGTGCCACGAGTTAAGTGTTGAATCCAGATGGGTGTAATAGAGATTGGGCGGGCGGGTTGCAGAAAGAAGTGTGCAAAAAACTGATTAATATGAAGCTGGATCAAGTGATGCAAAAACTATATGCTCTTATGGGTGACCTGCTGGTCTAGGGTAAGGTTTCAGACTTCTATGCTGGCGGCCGGGGTTCAATCCTCGGTCCCGGCACAGATTTATCTGATTACCAAACCCTTCCTTCACCTCTAACAAGACATCTTGTAAATGTGAGGAATGCCAGGCCTCCACCGTGATTCGGATTCCACGTTAAACTGTAGGTCCTTCATTTCATCTCACAATCACCCTACCATTACACATTAGCGTAAGTGCGTATAACCCGAACGGGTAGTAAGACGCGGTGCTAATAATAATAATAACAATATATGTTCTTATGATTGATTAAATAGTCAAGCATTTATATTTGTTAATTACTGTTAGAGCCACATTTCAATATTATATTCATTGAATGGAAAAATGACACCTGGACAAGGTAATCTAACCAGGGATCTTTGTTTTGGCTTAGCCCACCAACGCTCTAACCACTGAGCTATCCAAGAATTGTCCCATGCCCAGAGTCATTCTTCACTCATATTTTAGGATAGTCTGTGATACACTTTCATAAATTGCCAGTTACATATGAGTGATCAATTAAAATCATGAACTATTAGATAACGCAGCCAGCTTTGACTCAGGAGGGCTTTGGCTGCCAAAAGCGCATCATGATATGCACATTCGTACAATCATCATTTTAATATTACAACATAAGGTCATCCTGAGCTAATAGCTCATGATTTTAATTGATTGCACATATTATGTAGGTGACGATTTTAGTAAATCCATCACATACTCTGCCTTAAAATGAGTTAAGAATGACCCTATGCACGGAACAGATCCTGGAGAGCTAATTAGTTAGTTAGTGATTCCTGTGTTCAAGTGTCCCTTTTTAATTTTAAAAATCTCATTGCTTTTGGTTCTACGCTAGCCAATGATAGTTCTTATTCACTCCCTAGCTTTAAAAAACAAGACAACATCTCTCCCTTAGAGTTTGCTACATTTTAAATGGATCCAACACAGATACTTCATACACAGTGATTGTCAAGCTTATTGATTTACCGGTGTTAGGGAAGACAAGGTTTGAATCTCAACCAGGTCTACTGAAAGTAATTTTCCAGTAGTAAAGTACCTAGACTTACAGTAGGTTTAGCTATAGTATAGTACCTAAACTTGCTGTAGATCTAGCTATAGTACAGTACATAGACTCACAATAGGTTTAGCTATAGTACAGTACCTAAACTTGCTGTAGATCTAGCTATAGTACAGTACCTAGACTCACAGTAGGTTTAGCTATAGTACAGTACATAGACTTACAGTAGGTTTAGCTATAGTACAGTACCTAGACTCACAGTAGATCTAGCTATAGTACAGTACCTAGACTCACAGTAGGTTTAGCTATAGTACAGTACATAGACTCACAGTAGGTTTAGCTATAGTACAGTACCTAGACTCACAGTAGGTTTAGCTATAGTACAGTACCTAAACTTGCTGTAGATCTAGCTATAGTACAGTACCTAGACTCACAGTAGGTCTAGCTATAGTACAGTACCTAGACTCACAGTAGGTTTAGCTATAGTACAGTACTAGACTTACAGTAGGTTTAGCTATAGTACATTACATAGACTCACAGTAGGTTTAGCTATAGTACAGTACCTAGACTCACAGTAGGTCTAGCTATAGTACAGTACCTAGACTGACAGTAGGTCTAGCTATAGTACAGTACCTAGACTCACACTAGGTTTAGCTATAGTACAGTACCTAGACTCACAGTAGGTCTAGCTATAGTACAGTACCTAGACTCACAGTAGGTTTAGCTATAGTACAGTACCTAGACTCACAGTAGGTTTAGCTATAGTACAGTACCTAAACTCACAGTAGGTCTAGCTATAGTACAGTACCTAGACTCACAGTAGGTCTAGCTATAGTACAGTACCTAGACTCACAGTAGGTTTAGCTATAGTACAGTACCTAGACTCACAGTAGGTTTAGCTATAGTACAGTACCTAGACTCACAGTAGGTCTAGCTATAGTACAGTACCTAGACTCACACTAGGTTTAGCTACAGTACATTACCTAGACTCACAGTAGGTTTAGCTATAGTACAGTACCTAGACTCACAGTAGGTTTAGCTACAGTACAGTACCTAGACTCACAGTAGGTTTAGCTACAGTACATTACCTAGACTCACAGTAGGTTTAGCTACAGTACAGTACCTAGACTCACAGTAGGTTAGCTATAGTACAGTACCTAGACTCACAGTAGGTTTAGCTATAGTACAGTACCTAGACTCACAGTAGGTTTAGCTACAGTACAGTACCTAGACTCACACTAGGTTTAGCTACAGTACATTACCTAGACTCACAGTAGGTTTAGCTATAGTACAGTACCTAGACTCACAGTAGGTTTAGCTATAGTACAGTACCTAGACTTACAGTAGGTTTAGCTATAGTACAGTACCTAGACTTACAGTAGGTTTAGCTACAGTACATACCTAGACTCACAGTAGGTTTAGCTATAGTACAGTACCTAGACTCACAGTAGGTTTAGCTATAGTACAGTACCTAGACTTACAGTAGGTTTAGCTATAGTACAGTACCTAGACTCACAGTAGGTTTAGCTACAGTAAATACCTAGACTCACAGTAGGTTTAGCTATAGTACAGTACCTAGACTCACAGTAGGTTTAGCTACAGTACAGTACCTAGACTCACATAGGTTTAGCTACAGTACAGTACCTAGACTCACAGTAGGTTTAGCTACAGTACAGTACCTAGACTCACAGTAGGTTTAGCTACAGTACAGTACCTAGACTTACAGTAGGTTTAGCTAAGTACAGTACCTAGACTTACAGTAGGTTTAGCTATAGTACAGTACCTAGACTCACACTAGGTTTAGCTACAGTACAATACCTAGACTCACAGTAGGTTTAGCTATAGTACAGTACCTAGACTCACAGTAGTTTAGACTATCAGTACAGTACCTAGACTCACACTAGGTTTAGCTACAGTACATTACCTAGACTCACAGTAGGTTTAGCTATAGTACAGTACCTAGACTCACAGTAGGTTTAGCTACAGTACAGTACCTAGACTCACAGTAGGTTTAGCTACAGTACAGTACCTAGACTCACAGTAGGTTTAGCTACAGTACAGTACCTGCAGTGATCGTCAAAGCGCCTGTGCTCACCATCATGAATCGGTTATTGTTTGGTTACACCAAGGTGAGCTGACAAGTTGAGTTGTGTCGGGCCAACCAATAAAACTGATAAAAAAAAAGTGTCTTCAGAGCTCACATGGTAAGTCAGGCAGGGACAATTGGGGAGCTATTTTAAACCCTTCCCCTTGGACACAGGAGGAACAGGGGAAATGTCCCTTTTAGACTCCTATTCCCCCTCCACAAATATATGTAGGAATTTATTTCAAACTACATTTTGTTTTTGATTAGATTATTTATTTTATAAGTTGGCACAACGTAAACAAAGTTAACACAGAGAGTACTAGCACAATAATTGCTATGGGGTCTGATTATGATAGCAGTTGCTAAGTTAAGTGATATGCTCAAATTAATTTCATAATAAAACAAATTCTCTGGGTTTAAATTAAGTAGCAGTAGCTGAAAATTAAATTCTATTAGGACTCATTATAAAACTCAATAATATAGTTGGAATAGTTCTATTTTGAGTGTTTTGGGGAAAAATTTAGTATATATTATGGTTGCAAAAAAAAAAAAAAAACTAAATAAAAACTGGTATCTTATTTTGATGATTGTGTTAGCAGTGAGAAAGCGTAATACTAGACAATGCTAGTGGATGGATGAAATATTGCAAGTATAAGAGGAAAATATCAAATCTTAAACAAGAACTACTGCTGTTAAAATGGTGATTATAAGAGCAATGTGAAAAATAATAGAGTAATTTGTTTGGTTAATGTTACAAGATAGTATGTGCACCTAATTAAGAAGCTTGCGAGGGATATTACACTTGGTTAAATAGCCAATAGAGTTATTCCACTTAGTTAAGTAACTACTTATTCTGCCTGGTGTTACTTATTACACATGGTTAAGTAGCTACGAGTGTTAATCCACCAGGTTATGTAGCTTACAGTGTTATTAATCTGGTTAGGTAGATATCAGTCATTTTACCTGGTTAAGTAGCTACCAGTGTCATTCCATCTGGTTAGGTAGACAACAGAAACATTCTACCTGATTAGGTAGATACCAATGTCATTCTACCTGGTTATTGCACCTGGTTAAATAGCCAACAGTTTTAATACATCTGTTAGCTACCAGTGTTATTTCACCTGGTTAGCAAGCCACTTGTGTTTTTCACATTGTTAGTTTATACATGTGTTATTTCACATTGTTAGTTAGATGCATGTGTTATTTCACCTGGTTAGTAAGTGTTATTTCCCTTGGTTAGTTAGATACATGTGTTATTTCACCTGGTTATTTAGCTATCAGTGTTATTGCACATGGTTAGTTATCTATCAGTGATAATTACACCTGGTTGGTTATCTACCAGTGTTATTTCCCCTGGTTAGTTAGACACGTGTTATTTCACCTGGTTGGTTATCTACCAGTGTTATTTCACCCAGTTAGCTACCAGTTATATTTTACCTGGTCAAGTGGTTAGTAACACTTAAGTGTATTTTAGTAAATTAATATTTGATCATATAGTTCATCTAAGATATTGGCAATAATTATTGTAAGCATCACATCTTACTTATATGCTCAGGTTATACACATATATACCAATTACATTAGTGAGTTAGGGATGAGGAAGGTTACAATTAGAGGAAGTATACCCGCATTTGCGTGGAGAGAGTGAAACACTATATTGGCTAATACCACCCTCAGAAGACCCGGCCGGAATTCGAGCCTTAATCTCCCTGTCATTGGCAATATAGTCTAACACGAGAGTGACGCCTTAGACCATGTGGCCACCAAAGCATGTCTGAATAAATTAATACACGCAATGATATGCAGGTTCTGATACAAATATTTTAACAATTTTTTTTTAACAATATACAATCATTATTTTTATTCAAAAGGTACCCAAGGTAGCCCGAGGTTGATTCCAATATTAATGTTTCAAAAATGTTCAAAAGGAAGCAAACATTATAAAAAAGTAAAAATAATGAATTAAACAATATTGATAACATATAATTACACACGTCATATTGTAAAGGGAATCTGTACAACCAAGGAATCTGTTTTTTTTTTATTATGAGGTTTAAAATGTTAAATATAATCTGTGAAGCAGTGGGCCTGAAACGGAGACCAACTCAGCCTCATGAGAACAAATGAAGTGCTACTTTAATAAAGAAGTAGCGGTGGCAGTTTAGAAAAATAAGATTAATGGCCAGAGTTGACCACATGACACCCTCTATCTGCAAATGTTGGCACTACGGCAACGGCTACTCGGTTGGTATAGCTCGCTTGCGGGGAGCCGTTTTTGTTCTTGTATTTATGGTTTCGAAATGGAACTGCCTTTACATGTTTTTCCTGCATAGCTTTCAGACAACATTCCCCCACACCTCCCAGTCAGTGCCCTTAACTTCCCTTCGATGGCCCTCCAACACTAACTTCCTTAGGACCAGCGCACATTGCACGCAGGGCAGGTGCGGCAAAGGAGAAACTGTAACACACATGTTTAAATGGACACAGCGCAGGCCCGTCAAACATGTGTGATTGTAGTCATGTGATCTCCCTTGCACGCCCTAGACAATTTGACCATTGGGGTGGGTAAAATGTGTATTATTATAAACAGTGCTGAAGAGTCAGAGTCGGTAACAATCAGGGTAGTCAGACAAACTTTATTTTAAAATTATGAACTTGACTTTTCCATGTTTTCCAGCAAAAACATTATTTTATTAAGATCACTGCTTGATGTAATAATAATAATCGAAGGGCACAGGGTAAATAGAGCTAAAGTGCTATTTGAATCAAACTGAGCTACTGCTGTTATCTTTTAGACAATCATAAGGCCTTTATAGTGCACTTTATAATGGTTAGAAGATGCATGTCTTATTTAATTAATTAAGAAATAGTATTTTCTGCTGCCTTATAGGGTTCGAGATATAAAAGTCGTCTCGGAAAATGTATGTAATGTGACCTTCCCCCTTTTCCCTGTATCCTTCAATTGTAAACATCCGCTTTGGTGGCCGCGCGGTCTACTCTTGTGTTGAAATGGACTTCCGAAAATGAGATTGGGGTTTGATCCCTGTCGGGTGCACTGAGGGTGGTTTTTCTAAATTATTTTCCATTTTCCCTTCACACAAATGCGGATGCATTTCCATTTAAAAAATAAACCTTCCTAATCCCTAACCCATTAGTGTAATTAGTACCTAGGCGTATAACCTATGTTCAGAACAGGTTGTAAGACGCTGTGCTAATATTTTATAAATTGTACACACACATTGTGTTACTTTATGAAGAGGTTAAAGAATATCAGTCTAAAGCAATAGGCTATTGGGGCAGTTTATTTTAGATCTTATTGAGCCATTATAAGATAAGTTTAAAATTGTTGTGAGACACATTCATTTTTAGTTTCTTCTTCCTGCAACGTACAGAATCAAATGATCACACATGTGCATATCCATTATTCAAATATGGCTAAAGATGCACAGCAGAGAGGTGGAAAGGGTTTACATGTTCACTTTGAAAACTGAGATTAGTCTGATCAACAAGGTCAATGGAGTTAAAAGGGATTCACGGAGGGTACTAGCGGGAAGAAATATGTTGGTATTTTGACTATTGTAAATAAAAGTTATTAACTTTTTATTAAGTAACTTAGGCCTATAAGATTCCAGACATTTGGTAAAATTCCCTGACTTTTCCCTGACCAAGCAAATTCCGAGAAATTCCCCTGTTTTCCAGATCATTTGACACCCTGAAAAATGTTGATTCTGTTTCCAAAATAAAAACTTATATTATGACAATAATTTATATGGTAAACACATAATTTAAATTTATTTTTTAGGAGCAATATTTGTAATTTGGCTTCATTGAACATAAATTCCCACTGCCACAGAGGTTCCCCTTGATTTCACGTGTATGGCCCCAAGTAGCCTTATGAGTCATGTGCTGCTGATGAAATGCATGATGGTACATTTTACTGCAGTCAATTTGTTATTAGCCTTTTAATTGATACACATTATAAAATTATGAAGGAGTAAAAGTCGGACAGTGGATAAATAGAGGAGTCGAAGGTTTGGAGTACCAACTCCACAGCCCTGATTTTAAAATATCCCAGCCTGACAAAACATAGCCTTTCATGCGACAACAACATGTTTTCCTAAGATATCCTGCACAGAAATATTGTATATTTACAAAAATGCTAGTACTGGTATTTTGATTTAGTCTATTAACATGTAAAAACTTAGGTTTTGTAAGGTTTGGATAGTTTTCAAAATAAACATTTATTAATTATTGTGTAGGCCTACTAAAATATCAGTGATGGAATTTAAATATGTGATAGAAAAACAAGTTTTGCCTGTAAGAGTAGCCTCTATTGGGCAGATGATTGAGACCATCCCCTTTGCCGTATATTTCTGCCAACATTAACTTCAATAATATCAGTATTCCTCTATGTACTTTCTCAATTAAAAGAATTAGTTTCAATATTTACTTTGTTGGTTTGAAAAAAAAACATTGCTTGTCTGTATGAAAGAATCCTCCAATGAGCTCATTAAAACTAACTATAGCCTATACAAAATCAAACAACTGGGAGATATATATAATGATGAAATCATGTAAATATATACATTATGATGCGTTTACAACCTTACTTCACCATGGTGTCTACTCAACTTGACCAATGAAATTCCCGACTTTCCCTGATCATTTCCTAAAATTCCTAGATAAAAAGTATGTCACACCCTTCTAATTCCCCCACCTCCGCCCTCATTTTCCTATTAATCTTTTTTATGAATAATTATAAGTTTTAAAATTTGAATAAACATTATTTTTAACATTCGTATTAACATCATTTACTAAGAATTATAAAATATATTACACAACTACAAACAAAAAACTACAGTTTGAATAACATTATTATTTACTGTTTTAATGATTATTATATTTCATATTTTGAGTAAAACAACATTTCCCCTGACTTTTTTTTAATTTATCAAATTCCGACTTTCCATTTTTCCCGATCACTTCAAATTCCGACTTATTCCGTTTTTCCAGATCACTTCAAATTCCAGGCTAATTCCCGGCTTCCTGATTTTCCCGGATGGTAGACACCCTGTTCACCCAACCTTTCATCCAGGTGGATTAAACTAAAATTTTAATTACTATAGGTAAAATAAACTATAGAATGTTTTTTCCTAAATAATTAACTGTGGCTGGTACACATCATTCAATGATGTAATAGTCATTATAGCGCCCAGGATCACCGCCATCATCTATATTTACCTCCCAAAAGGGGAAAGTCAAGTATTACATAAGCACTTTATTTATTTTTTCTGACAGAGAGGAAAGAGGAATCAGAACAATGCTTATGTATGACAAAGAGAGAAACAAGAATGGTGCAGTGATCCGGCCACCCTCAAGACGTGGGTTCAAGGAGCTTAGCCATCAATTAAAAGTAATTTGGATTATTTATATAGCTACGATATTCATGTATTATCCCTAATAATACTTTTTTTAAATTTCAATTAGCATAAATTAAAATTTTAATGTTTTATAATGTTTAGCATAACCTTTTTAATTTTTCATGTTTAGTACAATAAACTTTGATTCATTGTTCAACAGTGTTGATTGTGAATTATTTTTCATAATTAATTTACACCTTATGTTAATAGCCACATAGCAATTTAAAAATTGAACAAAAAATGATTATTCCTTGGAACAGAGTCAGTAATGAATGGGTGCTGAAGGAGTGTGGTTTTATAGGGAACCTAACAGGGTAATGTGAAAGAAGTGTTTTAAATTGGTTTGGACATGTTGAGAGGAAGAGAGTAGATTGAGTGAAGAAGTAAATATATGAAGGTAGAGTGTGTAAATATAAAGGAAGAGGTAGGCCATGTAAGATTTGAGAAACATTAAGGGACGGTTGCACCAAATTCATATCGATTCTTCAATCACCGGACTGTCAATCAGCTTGATACTAGATGAAAATAAGTTTGGATTGCAACTAAGTTAATTAAGGATCAAAATCTCTGATCATCTAACAACAGATTTGATCAAATAATCAAGTGAAAAAAGCATGGCAACACTGTTAATTTGAAAAATTTGACTTTGAAATGACATACATTTAAGATTGGCCACTAATATTATGTAATAACTAGCATCCTAAGCTGCCTGTATTATATGAAATAATATCAATAACTAACATTTTAGGTACATTTCTCAAGAAAAATGTTTTAAACAATTTTGTAGTGACTTAATAAATATACATAAAACCAGAGATGTCAAGATACCTGGTTTTCTCGATTCCGATTCTTAAGTTCAACCTCAATTCTTTATTCCGATTCTTGAACATTTCTTTTTTCATTATTTTTCCAAGCATAATTGCACAGAAAAGCTGGCGTGCCTGAAACCCTACTCCCCCCTCAATATGAAACATAGACTCGACCATTACAGCATATGTCGTTTGAAACTTTAATCTCACAATCTTAGAGATAATTACTAAACACACTAAATTTCTTCAAAACTGAAAAGCAAAACCAAGAATTTAAATAAACTCTATCACTATAGCTTCTCACAAGGAAACAAATCAAATGATACTCTATAGTTATATTTATTTGAAATTATATTTTTACAGCATTTAAACTACTCACCAAAATCTGTCCAGAAGTAAATATACTAGTTAGACTATGTGGTTTTTGGTTTGGTTACAATATGTCATCTTATACAACAAAAGTCAACTTGTTTAATCTGTGAATATTAAATTATTATAATATAATTAATTAGCAAACGGAACTGTAGCCAGGTTGGATAAAGTCTGCTGAGTAATTACTGTAATGAAGGTTAGGTTAAGTTAGGTTGGATAAAGTAGGTAGACTACCTAATAATATATTTAGGCGTTAAATATATTCTGTACTAAGCACACTATTTTAATATTTGACTTCCGGTGTGTGACTCACGGTCTCCGGCTGTATTCTTACCCTATTTTGAGTTTAGTTCTAATGGGGTTGTGTTGTTTTTCTAGCGGTAAATCAACAGTGGATGGGGCAAGAGTTTTTTAAATTAGTTTAAAAAGGGTATATTTTTAGCTTTTTAAAAAAAATTTTCCATTAAAAGAGAGAAAAGTGGGGGTCACTGCAGATGTTAAATTTCGTTTTTAAAAGAGATTTGAAGCGGACAGTTTTTCTCTCAGTTGCCCCCACCTTTCCCCAAGGGGGAAAACCTTTTTATTTAGAACAATCATTTGCCGGATTTGTACTGTGTTTTGTAGTAATGATGGTTCAATTTTTTGTCAAATCAAAAGTTGCTGGGTTTAATTTGGCTCTATAATATACATAAGGCTTCGGTAATAAAAATTTTAAAAAATTTAAACAAAATTATTTGTCCTGCATCACTTAGGTGACTTGTTAAATTACCTTGGTAGCAAAGTTTCTAAAATCTTGAATTTTTTTCATTTGGGTTCCCTGTATTTTGTGAGTGTAGTGGTAATTTTAAAAAATTTTTTGATTCAATGATTTATGGGGTTTTAAAAAAAAATGGTTTAAAAGGTGAAGATTATTTGGTTTGAAGAATTGTTGGTTTTATTCTTTGGATTAATATTTTTTTTTTTTTTAAATTTAAAAAATTTAAAAGTTTTTTATTTATCCATATTCTATTGTCTATTAAAGCAAAAAATAGTTAACGGTTTTGTCATTACAATGATAAAAATTTTTTAATATTGCCTAATGAAAAATATGAATTAAAAGATTTTTGCTTCAGTGGTGCACCCGTGGGAAAGCAAATGGGAAAAGTTGCTGGCCTTTTCCCCCCCAC
>JBCFYV010011135.1:5602041-5642096 GCA_039000515.1 Timema cristinae
TGGTTAGGTAGACAACAGAAACATTCTACCTGATTAGGTAGATACCAATGTCATTCTACCTGGTTATTGCACCTGGTTAAATAGCCAACAGTTTTAATACATCTGTTAGCTACCAGTGTTATTTCACCTGGTTAGCAAGCCACTTGTGTTTTTCACATTGTTAGTTTATACATGTGTTATTTCACATTGTTAGTTAGATGCATGTGTTATTTCACCTGGTTAGTAAGTGTTATTTCCCTTGGTTAGTTAGATACATGTGTTATTTCACCTGGTTATTTAGCTATCAGTGTTATTGCACATGGTTAGTTATCTATCAGTGATAATTACACCTGGTTGGTTATCTACCAGTGTTATTTCCCCTGGTTAGTTAGACACGTGTTATTTCACCTGGTTGGTTATCTACCAGTGTTATTTCACCCAGTTAGCTACCAGTTATATTTTACCTGGTCAAGTGGTTAGTAACACTTAAGTGTATTTTAGTAAATTAATATTTGATCATATAGTTCATCTAAGATATTGGCAATAATTATTGTAAGCATCACATCTTACTTATATGCTCAGGTTATACACATATATACCAATTACATTAGTGAGTTAGGGATGAGGAAGGTTACAATTAGAGGAAGTATACCCGCATTTGCGTGGAGAGAGTGAAACACTATATTGGCTAATACCACCCTCAGAAGACCCGGCCGGAATTCGAGCCTTAATCTCCCTGTCATTGGCAATATAGTCTAACACGAGAGTGACGCCTTAGACCATGTGGCCACCAAAGCATGTCTGAATAAATTAATACACGCAATGATATGCAGGTTCTGATACAAATATTTTAACAATTTTTTTTTAACAATATACAATCATTATTTTTATTCAAAAGGTACCCAAGGTAGCCCGAGGTTGATTCCAATATTAATGTTTCAAAAATGTTCAAAAGGAAGCAAACATTATAAAAAAGTAAAAATAATGAATTAAACAATATTGATAACATATAATTACACACGTCATATTGTAAAGGGAATCTGTACCAACCCAAGGAATCTGTTTTTTTTTTATTATGAGGTTTAAAATGTTAAATATAATCTGTGAAGCAGTGGGCCTGAAACGGAGACCAACTCAGCCTCATGAGAACAAATGAAGTGCTACTTTAATAAAGAAGTAGCGGTGGCAGTTTAGAAAAATAAGATTAATGGCCAGAGTTGACCACATGACACCCTCTATCTGCAAATGTTGGCACTACGGCAACGGCTACTCGGTTGGTATAGCTCGCTTGCGGGGAGCCGTTTTTGTTCTTGTATTTATGGTTTCGAAATGGAACTGCCTTTACATGTTTTTCCTGCATAGCTTTCAGACAACATTCCCCCACACCTCCCAGTCAGTGCCCTTAACTTCCCTTCGATGGCCCTCCAACACTAACTTCCTTAGGACCAGCGCACATTGCACGCAGGGCAGGTGCGGCAAAGGAGAAACTGTAACACACATGTTTAAATGGACACAGCGCAGGCCCGTCAAACATGTGTGATTGTAGTCATGTGATCTCCCTTGCACGCCCTAGACAATTTGACCATTGGGGTGGGTAAAATGTGTATTATTATAAACAGTGCTGAAGAGTCAGAGTCGGTAACAATCAGGGTAGTCAGACAAACTTTATTTTAAAATTATGAACTTGACTTTTCCATGTTTTCCAGCAAAAACATTATTTTATTAAGATCACTGCTTGATGTAATAATAATAATCGAAGGGCACAGGGTAAATAGAGCTAAAGTGCTATTTGAATCAAACTGAGCTACTGCTGTTATCTTTTAGACAATCATAAGGCCTTTATAGTGCACTTTATAATGGTTAGAAGATGCATGTCTTATTTAATTAATTAAGAAATAGTATTTTCTGCTGCCTTATAGGGTTCGAGATATAAAAGTCGTCTCGGAAAATGTATGTAATGTGACCTTCCCCCTTTTCCCTGTATCCTTCAATTGTAAACATCCGCTTTGGTGGCCGCGCGGTCTACTCTTGTGTTGAAATGGACTTCCGAAAATGAGATTGGGGTTTGATCCCTGTCGGGTGCACTGAGGGTGGTTTTTCTAAATTATTTTCCATTTTCCCTTCACACAAATGCGGATGCATTTCCATTTAAAAAATAAACCTTCCTAATCCCTAACCCATTAGTGTAATTAGTACCTAGGCGTATAACCTATGTTCAGAACAGGTTGTAAGACGCTGTGCTAATATATATAAATTGTACACACACATTGTGTTACTTTATGAAGAGGTTAAAGAATATCAGTCTAAAGCAATAGGCTATTGGGGCAGTTTATTTTAGATCTTATTGAGCCATTATAAGATAAGTTTAAAATTGTTGTGAGACACATTCATTTTTAGTTTCTTCTTCCTGCAACGTACAGAATCAAATGATCACACATGTGCATATCCATTATTCAAATATGGCTAAAGATGCACAGCAGAGAGGTGGAAAGGGTTTACATGTTCACTTTGAAAACTGAGATTAGTCTGATCAACAAGGTCAATGGAGTTAAAAGGGATTCACGGAGGGTACTAGCGGGAAGAAATATGTTGGTATTTTGACTATTGTAAATAAAAGTTATTAACTTTTTATTAAGTAACTTAGGCCTATAAGATTCCAGACATTTGGTAAAATTCCCTGACTTTTCCCTGACCAAGCAAATTCCGAGAAATTCCCCTGTTTTCCAGATCATTTGACACCCTGAAAAATGTTGATTCTGTTTCCAAAATAAAAACTTATATTATGACAATAATTTATATGGTAAACACATAATTTAAATTTATTTTTTAGGAGCAATATTTGTAATTTGGCTTCATTGAACATAAATTCCCACTGCCACAGAGGTTCCCCTTGATTTCACGTTGTATGGCCCCAAGTAGCCTTATGAGTCATGTGCTGCTGATGAAATGCATGATGGTACATTTTACTGCAGTCAATTTGTTATTAGCCTTTTAATTGATACACATTATAAAATTATGAAGGAGTAAAAGTCGGACAGTGGATAAATAGAGGAGTCGAAGGTTTGGAGTACCAACTCCACAGCCCTGATTTTAAAATATCCCAGCCTGACAAAACATAGCCTTTCATGCGACAACAACATGTTTTCCTAAGATATCCTGCACAGAAATATTGTATATTTACAAAAATGCTAGTACTGGTATTTTGATTTAGTCTATTAACATGTAAAAACTTAGGTTTTGTAAGGTTTGGATAGTTTTCAAAATAAACATTTATTAATTATTGTGTAGGCCTACTAAAATATCAGTGATGGAATTTAAATATGTGATAGAAAAACAAGTTTTGCCTGTAAGAGTAGCCTCTATTGGGCAGATGATTGAGACCATCCCCTTTGCCGTATATTTCTGCCAACATTAACTTCAATAATATCAGTATTCCTCTATGTACTTTCTCAATTAAAAGAATTAGTTTCAATATTTACTTTGTTGGTTTGAAAAAAAAACATTGCTTGTCTGTATGAAAGAATCCTCCAATGAGCTCATTAAAACTAACTATAGCCTATACAAAATCAAACAACTGGGAGATATATATAATGATGAAATCATGTAAATATATACATTATGATGCGTTTACAACCTTACTTCACCATGGTGTCTACTCAACTTGACCAATGAAATTCCCGACTTTCCCTGATCATTTCCTAAAATTCCTAGATAAAAAGTATGTCACACCCTTCTAATTCCCCACCTCCGCCCTCATTTTCCTATTAATCTTTTTTATGAATAATTATAAGTTTTAAAATTTGAATAAACATTATTTTTAACATTCGTATTAACATCATTTACTAAGAATTATAAAATATATTACACAACTACAAACAAAAAACTACAGTTTGAATAACATTATTATTTACTGTTTTAATGATTATTATATTTCATATTTTGAGTAAAACAACATTTCCCCTGACTTTTTTTTAATTTATCAAATTCCCGACTTATTCCCATTTTTTCCCGATCACTTCAAATTCCCGACTTATTCCCGTTTTTTCCAGATCACTTCAAATTCCAGGCTAATTCCCGGCTTCCCTGATTTTCCCGGATGGTAGACACCCTGTTCACCCAACCTTTCATCCAGGTGGATTAAACTAAAATTTTAATTACTATAGGTAAAATAAACTATAGAATGTTTTTTCCTAAATAATTAACTGTGGCTGGTACACATCATTCAATGATGTAATAGTCATTATAGCGCCCAGGATCACCGCCATCATCTATATTTACCTCCCAAAAGGGGAAAGTCAAGTATTACATAAGCACTTTATTTATTTTTTCTGACAGAGAGGAAAGAGGAATCAGAACAATGCTTATGTATGACAAAGAGAGATGAACAAGAATGGTGCAGTGATCCGGCCACCCTCAAGACGTGGGTTCAAGGAGCTTAGCCATCAATTAAAAGTAATTTGGATTATTTATATAGCTACGATATTCATGTATTATCCCTAATAATACTTTTTTTAAATTTCAATTAGCATAAATTAAAATTTTAATGTTTTATAATGTTTAGCATAACCTTTTTAATTTTTCATGTTTAGTACAATAAACTTTGATTCATTGTTCAACAGTGTTGATTGTGAATTATTTTTCATAATTAATTTACACCTTTATGTTAATAGCCACATAGCAATTTAAAAATTGAACAAAAAATGATTATTCCTTGGAACAGAGTCAGTAATGAATGGGTGCTGAAGGAGTGTGGTTTTATAGGGAACCTAACAGGGTAATGTGAAAGAAGTGTTTTAAATTGGTTTGGACATGTTGAGAGGAAGAGAGTAGATTGAGTGAAGAAGTAAATATATGAAGGTAGAGTGTGTAAATATAAAGGAAGAGGTAGGCCATGTAAGATTTGAGAAACATTAAGGGACGGTTGCACCAAATTCATATCGATTCTTCAATCACCGGACTGTCAATCAGCTTGATACTAGATGAAAATAAGTTTGGATTGCAACTAAGTTAATTAAGGATCAAAATCTCTGATCATCTAACAACAGATTTGATCAAATAATCAAGTGAAAAAAGCATGGCAACACTGTTAATTTGAAAAATTTGACTTTGAAATGACATACATTTAAGATTGGCCACTAATATTATGTAATAACTAGCATCCTAAGCTGCCTGTTAATTTATTGAAATAGATATATAACTAACATTTTAGGTACATTTCTCAAGAAAAATGTTTTAAACAATTTTGTAGTGACTTAATAAATATACATAAAACCAGAGATGTCAAGATACCTGGTTTTCTCGATTCCGATTCTTAAGTTCAACCTCAATTCTTTATTCCGATTCTTGAACATTTCTTTTTTCATTATTTTTCCAAGCATAATTGCACAGAAAAGCTGGCGTGCCTGAAACCCTACTCCCCCCTCAATATGAAACATAGACTCGACCATTACAGCATATGTCGTTTGAAACTTTAATCTCACAATCTTAGAGATAATTACTAAACACACTAAATTTCTTCAAAACTGAAAAGCAAAACCAAGAATTTAAATAAACTCTATCACTATAGCTTCTCACAAGGAAACAAATCAAATGATACTCTATAGTTATATTTATTTGAAATTATATTTTTACAGCATTTAAACTACTCACCAAAATCTGTCCAGAAGTAAATATACTAGTTAGACTATGTGGTTTGATTGGTTTGGTTACAATATGTCATCTTATACAACAAAAGTCAACTTGTTTAATCTGTGAATATTAAATTATTATAATATAATTAATTAGCAAACGGAACTGTAGCCAGGTTGGATAAAGTCTGCTGAGTAATTACTGTAATGAAGGTTAGGTTAAGTTAGGTTGGATAAAGTAGGTAGACTACCTAATAATATATTTAGGCGTTAAATATATTCTGTACTAAGCACACTATTTTAATATTTGACTTCCGGTGTGTGACTCACGGTCTCCGGGTGTATTCTTACCCTATTTTGAGTTTAGTTCTAATGGGGTTGTGTGTGATTTTTCTAGCTGTAAATCAACAGTGGATGTGCAAGAGTGTTTTCAATTAGTTTAGGAAAGTATAGTTAGCTTTTTACAAGAAATTTGTCCATTGAAGAGAGAAAAGTGTGGTCACTGCAGATGATTATTTCGTCTTGAAAGAGATTTGAAGCGCGACAGTTTTTCTCTCAGTTGTCCCACCTTTCCCCAATGGGGACGTTTATTTAGAACAATCATTTGCCGGATTTGTACTGTGTTTGTAGTAATGATGGTTCAAGTTTTGTCAAATCAAAAGTTGCTCGAGTTAATTGGCTCTATAATATACATAAGGCTTCGGTAATACAATTTTACACATTTATCAAAATTATTTGATCCTGCATCACTTAGGTGACTTGTTAAATTACATTGATAGCAAAGTTTCTAATAATCTTGAATTTTATCATTGGATTCCCTGTAGTTTTGTGAGTGTAGTGGTAATATAAATTTTATGATTCAATGATTCATGGTTTTAAAAGAATGGTTTAAAAGGTGAAGATTATTTGCTTTGAAGAATTGTTGGTTATTATTCTTTGGATGTAATATTTTTTTATTTTTTTAAATTTATAAATTTTAATGTTATTTATTTATCCATATTCTATTGTCTATTAAAGTCAACAAAATAGTTAATCGTTGTGTCATTACAATGATAAATTGTTTAATATGTGCCTAATGAATATATGAATTAAAAGAGTATTATGCTTCAGTGGTGCACCCGTGGGACAGCAAATGGGACAGTTGCTGGCTCCCCCTCCACCTATCAAAACCTCAATTTTTTTTTTTAATTGGCCAGCAAAGGACCACACCAAATAGCTTTTAGAACAGCCATCTTTTAAAAAAAAATCTGGTCAAGGACTACTCAGAAAAGCTTCTAGAACCATCTAAATTTTTAAAATTTTCAAAGAAAAATACCCTACTGAACAGCTTCTAGGTGGATACATTTTTTGGCAACATTCCTAACAGCTGGAGGAATTTAATGGTAATTTATTGTCTTCATCTTCAGTGGTTATGGAGCTGTGCCCCCTAAACCCCCCTTTCTCCTCTGAAATTTAATTCTGGACACAACATTGATTATTTGAACCACGCAAAGAAAATCTGTGGGTGTGTCACTGTTATGCTTTAAGTTCTAAAGCCAATGCATTCCAGCAGGGCTATTATGACCATTCGACACAAAGTTAGTTGCTACCGCTAGTGAGCTTCACTTTCGAGGAAAAGATAGCGTTTGGGTTATTATGACCACCACACTTTGTATCATCCACTAGTTTTAGATTCGACTTTGCTTCTAGCGTCAACAGTTGGCAACACTTTCTCAAAGAATATTACCTTTAAAGACGTTAGAGGCTAGAAATTAGGTAATTTATTTCAAGAATGCTGGTATACATGAATGAACATTATTCATATGTTTTAATTTTCCCAAACAGCTGATCATAAGTTACATCTGTAAGAAAGATTTAACCTATTTAATAAATCTCTTGCATAGTTTTGTTTACCCACGGTTTGAAATGAAAAAATACTAGGCCTACATTATGCAATACACACAACATTGTTATACCCCAACCAACCATGTTATAACCGGTCCTTGCATGGACCCGGTGTAGTTAGGAGTTAGTACACTCTTGCACACGCTACCCCTGCGTTAGGAGAAGGGATGCGCATACCGTGCCAACAACCCCTCCACCCCAGTCTGACGAACGGCTGAGGGAGGTATAAGTGGCTGGCTCCCAACTCAGATAAGTACCAGGCCAGTACGACTGGTACTAGTTTGGTAGTGGCCTCGCCCACAGTAAAACATCAGTAAATGGGTCTTTAAGTATAACACGGGTATGAGTTATCAGTCTCAAACCTTCCCTCCATCTCTCCCTTCTTCCTCTCCTTGCCTCACGACGCAATTCTGAGTGCCGAGATCTCCTCTCTCTCCCTGCCTCATGGCACAATTCTGAGTGCCAAGATCGCCTTCCTCTCCCTACCTCATCACGCCGTCTTGAGTGCCAAAGTCTCCTTGCCCCTCACTCTTCCCCTACCCCCTACAGCCCAGCTTCTCCCCTCCCCCGCCTAACCACCCATGTGTGATCATCCCCTTATCACCCGACCCTCCCATCCTATCTTCCAATGCCTCCGTCAGTCTTGCGGTAACCGGCACGGGAACGACATGGGTTTTACGAAATGCCCCGGAAAGGCCCAACAGTCAACATTTAGGTATTATACCTAAATGTTGACTGTCAGCCGTCAGCTTTGAGCTGTTAGTCAGCACCAAAGAAGCCATGGGGCTACTGTATACCCAGTCAGCCTACTAAGTTAACGATAAAGTGAACGAGAGGGTGGTTTGGATGATTAAAAATAATAAAATGCATCTTTTATTTAAAGGGAATTCCTGAGACTTTAGTTAAGTGATTAAGAATATAAGGATATTATATTTCTTTATAATGAGTTGATTGCAATTTATTCACTTCAGAATAACTAGGTCTAACTACTAATTATTGGTTTATGATAAATTTAGTAAATCTTTTATGATTAAAAAACCTAGGCCTAAACCAAACCATATGTAAACATTGGTTATTTCCAGTCTTGTCTGCAATATTTCATAGGCCTACAACTCACATTAATGTGGAAAGTAATTACTACTGTATGTAGGTTTCAGTTTAAATAGGCTTACATTGTTAAAGTTTTGTTGCGGAATCTTAAACAGACTCGGTCTACCTTTTTAATATCTTCAACTGGTCTGTCCATGTGTTTTACCCTAAGATGATAAAGGTTAAGTTAAAGAATTCGGATTTGTGTAGCGGGAGAGGGGAAAACATTTATAAAAATAAAACCACTCATCACACCCATCTAGGATTCAAATCCCAACCTCCCCACCATTGTAAAATTAGACCAGAGAGACTAACGTCTTGGTCGATGTTGCCCCATGAGGTGGGTTGACATACTACTAACATACAAAATATGTTGAAGCCTAACTAACCTCCACACAATTATTAATCTTAGTATCGGAATGTTACAATTATCAGTGTGTATATGGTGAATAATAATGTATTTTGATTGTGTTATGTTTCAAGGAAAATATTATTTTAATATTCAGTGTGATATAGGCCTATTTAAAGTTAGATTATGTGAAACACACACAAAAACGTTTTGAGATTATTATATTGGGCTAATGAGATGGCAAGTTTATATCAAGTAACATAAAACACCTAATAAATTACAAAACCTAGCAAACATAGCCTTGTAACGCAAACCAAAGAACAGGTAAAATGTCTGTGCAGCTTAGCGTCACATTCTACTAGGAAAATATTTCGCTCGCAAGTACTTTGCTTTCGTAAAATGTGTCTCTCTGCTAACGGTCGCAAATTCTTTTTGCGTCGTGGTCGTAATAGCCCTGCAGGTATTGTTACACAATTCAGAAAAATATTGTGTTAGGTGAGTAAATTTTGTTACTTTCGAACTAAACAAAATGAACATGCAATCTTATTATTGGAATTAAAATATTATTTTTGTGTTGCATGTATTAATAATAATAATAATAATAATAATAATAATAAACTTATTTGTTCTTATTTGACAAAGAAAAAACTATGCATAGAGAACGTTTATGGTACCTTGAGATATTTTTTTACAAAAAAAAAATCTATCTTGTAGTGCTATTTTGCTTATTTCATACATAGGACGCAAAAAATATCACCCATTAAAATATTTTGACTGGTTGATTAATTAAAATGTCTATCAGAATACACATGTGACCGCTTTTTATAAAAATAGCTAGATTCTTTAAATGTATTAGACCTAATCCATCCAAAATCTGTAGGGTCAGATAGGGATACAAAAAATCAAACTTTCTTTGTAACTTTCATTCTATTTATGATAAAATAAAAGTAAAGATACAAAAATGTGCAGCTTTGCTATCTTAGTTGAATCAAATAACTATTTTTATGATTTAAAAAAAGTTATTTAGGTAAAACAATTAAAAACCCTGTAACACAAAAACCTCAGCCTATGGGGTTAATGCCATACACGTCTGAGGTTAAAGTTATACACCGCTTCTATACATGTTATATATATGTGATATGGTACAGTCTTTAGTGTATCATCAATAAAAGTTTGATTTGAATCAAATGTTTGGCTCCTGAGATATGTCTAAATATGTGGAAGCAGCTCAAAACCTCCAATTTAACCAGTTATTTTCCCCAAGCTTTCATTTGTTTAGTAAAGGTATTACAAGTATGTAAAGATCCTGAAATTTAATTTAGAAATTAAGTATCGCCAGTAGAAATTTGGTTTGATTTAAGTTGTTAGATTATTAGATAATGACTAAAACGTGTAAAGAAAGCGATTTACACATTAAAAAGTTATGTCATTACAATTTGAAATAAAGTTTTATGTTATTTAGGCTTCAAACACATCAACAATTTTATCAAACTTATATTTGAATTGATCAGTTGACACTAATATTTGGCATGGGTAAATTTCCAATAGTGACAGGGATGTCATTTTTTATAAGTTGTCTTGTTTGATTAACTCTTCTACCTCATCACTTGAATGTGATCATCGTCTAGTACATTAATTACAGTGACAATAGTGACCAGCTTTGGTGGCTGCGTGGTCTAACAATTTACTCTCGTAGTAGACTAAACTTCCAGTGATGGGGAGGGGAATGAGGTTCAAATCTCAGTCAAGTGTATTGAGGGTGGTTTTTCCTAAATGGTTTACCATTCTCCCTCCATGCAAATGTGTGTAGCCTAAGCTTCCTCTCAATATAACCTCCCTAATCCCTAAAACCATTAGCGTAATTAGTATATAAGCATATAGCCTGAACAGGTAGTACGACGTGGTGATTACAAAAAACATACCAGTAAAAAATACTGTTTCGTTTACAACCTTAAAATTCTGCTAATACAAAATCCCCAACTTTCAAGCCACTTGGGTGATTTAAATAAATGTAGTCCTCTGGTTCTGGCTGAACTGAAAGGTTGTATAAGTTTGGTTATCAGCAAAAGTATAATATGATATTCCACCAGTATATTTAGTACCAGAATAACCCCTTTGTTGTATCATATTAGCCTCAAATTATTTATCATAAAAGCCTCACAACTTAGCCTCTATCTATTTTATTTCATAATATATGTTTTGATTAAAAAATGTTGACCATAAATAGACCATTTCTTTCTGTATATTAATATATTTTCAGATTTTCAATAACTTGAATGGTTGCTAAGTTACACAGAAAGTCATAAGAGGATCGAATAAATTATTTTAGTGAAAAAAATATAAGATTTTGAAAAGTATTTTATTATTCATAAATAGTTAATAGTAATAGCTTTATCACAAGCTGTTGTGTCTAAAAATATTTACTTTATTATTCCATCATCAGTTTAATGTACTTTTTATCAAGTGTATCACATTAACCCCACCTGACCCTATTGTATTTCCGGTGCAAGTGTGGACACCTACAATTGCTATACACGCGTGCAGACTGTGACTCTATTATTGTTTTATTGCAGTTTTCAGTTGTATTTGGCACAGTTATTGCTACTTTTGAAACATTTAAGAAACTGAAATTTGATTTAAATAAATATTGACATAATATTTATTTTTCATTTTAACTTTTGTTATCAATAACTAATAATCATCATAAAATTTGTACAACTAATTAACTGATAACTTTACTTATGAACTAATTTGAGATTACATAACATTTTCATGGATACATAAAATACAATACAAAAAGAAAAACAAATCAATGACAAAAAAAGAGTTGTAATTAAACTAATGATAAAATTTCAAGATAAACTAGTTAAGATTCTTTGCCTAGTCACTGTCAAAAATCATTTTCATTTAGATTCATAATTTACATTTTGTTGTTATATTTAGAGCACACATTAAGAAACAACATGGCCCAAAGATACATAGGCCTACTTTGCATTTGCACTTAGTCGGTTTGGCCTTTTTTTTTCGATTGTAAAAATAACATCTTTCTCAGGATCTGTTTCAACTAGTCTAACTTCTGTCTGAACTTTTTACTGCTGAGCTTTCAAACGCAAATGATCATTCAGAAGCTCCTTAGAAAGTAATTTCAAAAAGTTCTTCCTTGCCACATTGTATATGTTACAATCCCTGTAAATTATGTAGGAATTTATCCCTGCAATATTCAATATGAAAAGAATACTGTCAAAATTCATCTTCGGTTATTCTGGCTACAGAATAAGCACACTTCGTTTCATTCACCTTATCAACAACTAATTTTGTTTTATCATACGTGATTATTATGGGTTTGTGAACTTCAGGAATCTCTAGATCTTTAATTTCTTCTTTCTCGTTGCTATCAGAACCACCTAACTCGTCTTTGTCAAGCCAGCGTAATGGATCTTTGTCATTTGATCCAGACATTTCCTGTAACTAAAAGTGTATAAAAATTAAAGCCATAAAAACAAAACACATCACACACACAAATATGCACGCTCACTCACAGGTACACATGTGTGCATATGCGCACATGCATAATCAAATACATACACTGCATACAAAACCCATTCATAGTACATAAATATATATAACTTATTCAAAGATCTTACAATTTTAGGCAGTATATATTTTCAAAAACTGCCGATAATGAAACAAAAATTGAGATAAAATAGGTCAAAAATTGATAAAATATATTACTTATAAAAATTAGTGTTGAAATTAATAAATAACACAATAAAATAAAATAAACTTACCTGAAGTGAAAATTCACGTGTACGGAGTCACAGTCTCAATAATGCGCGCAGAATAATAGTTTATGGTACAAAACAAAGTATCACTGCTGATCGTAGACTAACACGAGACAATCTCGGATCCTGCCATAATCTTCAGAAAGGCAATACGGGAAGCCAACAGACAACACAGCTCTCGAAAGCTGGTTTTACTAGCGGATGACAACAGAACTACTCAAACAAGCTTAAAGTTCCAAGAAAAAAAATCAACCAAGCTTATCCTAACCTTAAAAGTCAATTAAAATACGATTTTGTATGGATTATAAAAATAGTTATTTCCGTGCATAGCTGTCACAATATGTGGTTTCTAAAAGAGATAATATTTAACCAACCAAGCAAAATATTTTAATGGGCGACATTTTTTTGTTTCTTAAGGAATAAATACTGCAAGGTAAAATAATTGCCTGTGAAAAATAATTTTTTTCAAAAGAAACCATGAACATTCTCTACACAAAATGATTGCTAATCTGTTTTAACTTATATTTGTGAAAAAGTTGTTGGTTATTCATTTAATTTTAAGCAATTACAACAAATTAATTTTTTTGTTCTCTTACAACCCACCGCTTGTAATTTTGCGTTTCGTCCTAGATTATGCAAAGAGCAGCCCTAGACTAAATATATATATTTAACACAATAGGGACCTACAGATTAAGGTTCGCGTTTTCTCACTAAGTAGAGCTTTAATTATTAACCCGCCTCGGTGGCGTAGTTGGCTAACGCGCTAGTCGTGTTGAGCTCGACTGCTGAGGACGGGGAGATCGAGGTTCGAATTTCGGTCGGGTGAACTTTTTTTTTTTTTCCTAAATGGGTTTCCACTCTCCCTCCACGCAAATGCGGGTTCACTTCATCTAATTCAACCTTCCCAATTCCTAATAGATTAGCGTAATTAGTACTTAAAGCGTATAACACGAACGGGTAGTAAGACGCGGTGCTATTATTATTTAATTATTAAATTTATCAACAAACCTATAAATATGTAGAGACGACTAACACCACTCTTCTTTTCTGCCCAATCAAAAACCTTTGTCCAAGGCTGATTTTCATCATGAAGAGTCTTTGTTATATTTTCCTTGCACCCAGAGAGTTTGGTATCCATGCTTTTTCAATAGTGATGATAAAATAATTGTTAACAAATATCTTGAAAGATCAACAAAAATTTTGAAAGATTTTAACCAATTCTAAATAACTCTTATATCATTGTTCACAATACAAACAATATCTGCATGTTACACGATTAAATATTATGTCCAGTCATTTGTCAAAAAGAAACAATAAAGTCCGAGCTTCATTTATTTTAAAGGTAAATTCAAGGTAACCATAAAATACTCCTAATAAGGTGAGCACATATTAGTTTGTTAATTTGCTTCAACGTAGGTTGAAAATAGATTTTTAAGTTTTAGTTTAGACAGCTTCAATGATTTGTTTCAAATATTTTCCTTCTCAAACAGGAAAAGTAGCTTTTTGAAGAACATTTTATGGAGGTTCTTAACTTTTCTTAAATATAAAAAGAATAAAATAAAATTTAAATGCCAACGTCCAAAGACAATATTTAATTTGCCTCCATTAAGGAGTATTCCTCACTAGAAGGTTTTATTCTTGATGAATCTACTATTTGGGTAGGATTTTTGTAGGAGACAAATCCTTCTGGAAGATCTTCTCACAAAAATCATAGTATATTTTAGCCTACATCAACTTTTAAAGAAAAAACTCTCAAGAGTTTCTAACCTTGTTATGCTCTTCAAATCTTTTACTATCACATTTATTTAATTTAATTAGACACACATTTATGTATATAATATATACAATCAAATTATTGAACGATGTCAAAATGCCACATTACTTTATATGTGGGAAGAGAAAAAGAGATAGCTGAAAATTTCTTTCTCTTTTACATAATGTATGCAGATGACTGCTCGAAAATTTCAACCACAGATGTCCACCATGTTATATTATAGAGATCAATGACATCAACACACCCCTTGTAAAGAGCCAAAGCGTAACGATCAATTTTGTTCTCTGCTTTTTTTTACTATTTATTTATCCTTATCAATGGTCAGAAGTAAAAACCACTTGATCGATAACACTCGATACCAAGCTGCATCAAGTCACTCTCAAAAACTCGCCTACGATTATTATATTCTATGAGCGTATTCCAGAATCATTGATCTCTACAAAAAAATAACACTTTTATTCATCAGAGACATGTTTTCGCATAATAACATTGAAAAAAGCCGTTAAATCTGTCCCCGCACACTTTAGCAGACGATAAACTTGAGAGTCAGGCTTTGCTCTTTGGCAATGTATATGTCCACTCCATCCTGTCATATTATAGAGATCAATGTCCAGAATCTACAGCAAATTGAATATCTAGTTACAAAGGAAATACGTTGCAATCATGTGCTCTACCATGTTCTCCCTGCAATTAATATTTATGTGGCTAGAGTGGGAAATTTGTGCCTTGCAATCGTAAATAGGACTATTTAGTTTTATACAATATACATTAAATTTATTAATTAAAATGGCTGTGGGAGAGGTAAGGGCGGCAGGTATAGTTGTATTTAGGAGAGTATGTAACGAGCTTCAATACTTACTACTTCAGACTTCCTACGGTATTCATCATTGGACTCCACCGAAAGGTAGGTCCTAGGGTTTTAATTAGGGATGAGAGTGTTAGTATTTACATTCTCGTTTTTTTAGTGAACATTACTGAACTTTTTTTTTTGGGAGATATTATACTTTAAAATACGATATGAAAATAAGCATTCCTAAATGTTCTAACTATGAGCAACTAATATTTATTATATTTTAAATATGGTGATAGTACAGGACTAGCTGTATCTGAATTGTCCAAGACTCCCAAGTCGGATCCTTGATTCTTGGACTTGAAGCAGTCTTGATGATTTTATACTTCTCACACTGTTCATAGTGAAGACTGCATCATACTATCCAAACGGCAACACCCTTGGGACCCGCAGTGCTGCTTCCAACCGAAGATATTAGAAACTATGTAAACTCCAACCCTAATTAAAATGGCGGAAAACGTAAGTCAGTGCTCTAGTAGACGAAACATTAATACCAAAGAATTGTCAGTCAAACACCGTGAAAACAGCGCTGGCCTTTGTATCCATGGCGACCAAGACCTTAAGCAGGCTGCATATATATCCTTCGTTACTATTCAGACAGATCTACACTTCGTCACGTGATTGCCAATGCAATTATCAAGGGCACGAGTAGAGGCTACGCTCCATAAGTAGACTATTTGGATACATCTTATCGCTCAAAGCATTTTTTCTTTGTTAACTATACAACAATATTTACAGGGTCTATTAAGCAAACAATTTATTTTAAAAAATATATATTTTCCTAAAAATTAATAATTACATTTTACATTTATAAATTATGCCTACATACATTTGACACATATTTAAAAGTTAGACATGGTAAAATAGTGTAGGGGAGAGTGGGGCACATTGGTACAAGTTTATTATTTTCCAAACAAAAACTTATACTAGAGACTTTTTTTTTAGATGTTGTTAACACTGTTTTACACTTCCTGTTTAAGTTTGCTGAATATACTTAATATCTAGCAGTTACTAAAAAATAAAGCTCATTTTGTAGCTTCAAATGTAAGTATTTATAATTTGTTTTGTAAGATTATTTATCCTAAGAAGACTATATTTAAAATTTACCTATTTTTAAAAAATAAATTTTGATTTTCTGAGTTTTTCATATATTATTTATCGACAGTGTTACTATAACCAAAATGTACATTTTATTCAGAAACATAAAATGTCTCCTAGAGGGGTAGTTTGGTACAGGGCTTGTGGGGCACTTTGGTACAGTTGTACTATTGTGCCCCACCTTAAACTTTAATGCTTGCCTCCTTCTTAAATACTGTTAAAATGTTGAATTTGTTATTTTGGCTTGTTTAAATACCCTATGGATCTAATTCTTGAATAAGCAGTTAAAACCACAATAATGAAAATATTTTAAATTGTTAAAATTCAAAAGATATTTTTGCGTTTATTGTTTGTTGAACTAGGCCTTGATATAATTTTGGCGTTAAAGCAGTCAGAAGGTTCTATTAATTTATTTAGTTTCACATATAGGTACGGTGACCATATTTTTTTTTAGAAAAAGCAGGACATTAAAATATATCACATATACGAGTAGCATTGTGTGCGACGTGCCTGTATAACTTATGTATAGAGTAGATAGAATAAAAATAATAGAAATAAAAATAGTTTAAAGATAAAACCATTTATTAAAATTCACTTTTGAATACTAGTTTAAGAGTGCGAGTTACATAAGTAAAATTTTTATACATCAAATTTTAGATTGGCTTTTATTATTGTGTACATAGTATTTTTGTAATTAATACTTGTGCCTAAAACTTCTAAAAAAATAACTAGTAAAAATAAATATTTTAGGACTAATCACGTGTACAAACCCATTGGTAAATAAAACATAGGACTACAGTACTTAAAAAATTCAATAAAGAGAAAGTGAATTTTAAAATAACAATTTAGGAACTATTTGTGCCGGCTTTTTCTTCATAATCATAACATTCATATTTATCTGAGCTATGAATTGCTTTTAGAAGCTTTTCTTTAGATTTCAGATATTGGAACATTTCCATACAGGTTTCGTCAAAATGTGTGTAAACCTGCATCACAGCCTTTAATGTCCCAATACTCATTTGGGTTTTTTCACTCCCCCAGTAGTTATTTACTATTGAAAAAAGTCTCTCAACTGAAGAACTCGTGGCAGGCAGGCAAGGTATAAACTCACATAGCAACTGCAGGTTTTTAAGAGGTTGAAGCTTGTTGTTCATAAAAGTAAACACTTCCAACCACCTGGTTTGAATAGGAATTTTACTCACATTCCACTCAGTAATTTTGTCACCAGCTAGAAAGTTTGTTAACGCTGTAATTTCGTCAAAAAGAACATCTTCATCTACAGTAGAGTCACTGGCATCTTTGAAAGCCTCACACGAAGCCAGCACCTTCTCCCACGTAACATGCTCATGTAATCTGACACATTCAAAAAGTTTTAACTGTTGCAGATTAGCAGTCCATTTTTCCAAATATGCAATGCAACCCGAGTAGAAAGCCTTAGCTTCTGTAGAAAAATCACTTCTGTAATTCACCTCGCTGACTGTTTCAATGCTGCTAAGACAGCTTCTTACTTTCACTGGCAAGAATACAGAATTTTCCCTGCTCTTCAATTTCTCAAGCAGCTCAAAATATTCTAGTGCAGCATCAGTTGCACACTTATTATCCCCTTCAATATTTAAAATTGCCTCGTGAAATAGAAAGCTAACATTGAGAACAAACCACAACCATGCTTCACCCACAAGGTTCTCAAACAAATGTTTCATTATTGTTGGGCAAGAAGGAGAAGTTAGGAAATACTCCTTCAAAGGTTCATACATTAAGAGAATACGCTCCACAGCTGGCATCAAAGAGAGGAATAGAGTCTTTGAAAAAGATAGCATATTCTTGTACTCCATTTCGACAGACTCACAAAAAGTTTTTAATGTACTTACACGGACAGTGTGGATATAAAAATGTTTGTAAATCTTGACAACTACTACTTCAATGTCAATCGGTAATAAGTCTGTTGTATTCTGAATGCAGTTGTTTATCACATGTGCAACAGAGCCTACGCCAACCACAGCTTTTGCACAAGAGTTGTTGAGCTTCTTGAACAGGTTTGTTTCTCCCCTTCGATTAGGGCCTCCAAAATTAGTGTTGGTATGGTCTGCAGAAAGACCAACACACTTTTCCACTAAATTTAATGAAAACAAGGTAGAGTAAACGTAGCTGTGTAGCTGCTCAGATGTTTCCCCAGGAAGGTCTTTCAGTTCCAGAAGCTTGACTTTTACTCCCTGGGTAGAGTCAAAGTATCGTACAATCAATGGCACTATCTTAATGTTATGGTGATTGGAAGAATCAATCATAACGCTGAAATAATGTGTTGTTCCTAAATCAATATTCAATATCTCCTGGGCCTCCTTCGCTAAAACGTTTTTTACAATTGCTTCCGTTTTAGTGCGGGCTGAGGAGAACTTCGGTTCAAACATACCTGCTACCAGTTTCAACGTACAGTCAAGGGAACGAAAACTCTCCATATGTTTAATTGTATGATATGCAAAAGTACCCTCTTTGGCAGCCAAAAGAAAATTTTCAGAAGTTAATACGTTTTTTAAAGAACTTGCTTACCGTACTACTTGATGTGGCTGCATTTACTGCTAGTAAGTGTTTTCGTTGCTGCAAATGCCTCACAATGCTTGTGCGACCATTATTGCTTGGATCAACTTCACCTCTACACAGCTCACAAATAACAATGTGAGGGTTATCACTGTTTTTTAGTTTGATGAAAGAATATTTTGTTTGCAAAGAAGAATTAAATGAACATTTTCTGCGTGGCTGCCCCATCTCACAACACTTTGCTATACTAGCTTTTATTATTATTTACAAACTAATAGAACAACCACAACACACACTCACAGACTTGGCGAGACAACTGAAGACAAAGAAAACAAACGAAGACTGAAAAAAGGGTATGGGTAAGACATGAAAAACGGTAGGCTAGGTGGTATCATCACACAGGCTAATAAAGAAGTTCCAATCTGGTTCGAGAGAGCGCAGCACATGTTTTGAGTGTTTGCCAACTGTTCAAGGATGATGTTCCTTGCGCTGGCGCTGTTCAATTCTAAATATTATTTTCTCTTACTTCAAAACTAAGTATTTTTGGAAGTACTTGGTTTTAAAAAACAGTACCTTTTGCTGTACTATTGCATGCTCTGTAGGACAGCAGGACATCATCCCAAAACACAGTACTGTACTGCAAAAAACAGTACGTATGGTCACCGTACATATAGGTCTAGAAATGAGGAATTTCAAAAAAAACCCGACAGAGCAAATATTGATGAGAAGGCAGTTGCAAGTGCCTTAAGTGCAATTATTAATGGAGGACCAACTGGAAAGCTCTCTGTGTGAGAGGCAGCAAGAATTCATGGGTTAAAAATAATTACCTTATTTAATTGTCTAAAAAATTACAAAACAAATATCTTTGAATGATCCAAATGATGAAATATCAGGACCTAGTAATCAAACATTTTCTAGCCTAAAAGAACTGTCATTTAGTTCAAAATATACCACAAAACAAGTTTTTACCAATAAACAATAACACATGCTCTCAAATTATTTAATAACGGGTTCAAAAATACAATATGGATTAACATATCAGCAGGTGAGAAAATTTGCCCACATGTATGCCAAAAGATTAGGACAAACAGAAGAGATTAAAATTCCACTTTCATGGAGTGAAAATGAAGAAGCAGGGAAGGACTGGATGTTAGGATTCATGAAGCGATTTCCTAAGCTCAGCCTAAGAAAGCCGGAAAATACTAGCTTGTCAAGGGCAGCAAACGCGAATGCTTTCTTCGATAATTTTGAGGAAGCTTTAGAAAAATACCTAGTATCTTCAGACCGCATTTACAACCTTGATGAGACTGGCATTACTACAGTGCTGCAAGCTCCCAAAGTAGTGGCAAGAACAGGAACTAAACAAGTCAGACAAGCAGTCTCTGCAGAAAGAGGGGAATTAGTCACCTTTTGTGCCGTTGTTGGAGTGACTGGTAATACAGTCCCTCCAATATTTGTGTTTCCTAGGAAACAGTATAGATCTTCCTTTTTGAATGGTGTACCCCCTGGGAGTTTAGACCTATGTTCACCTTCAGGATGGATGAATGTGAACCTATTTGTTGAATTCATTAAACATGTCAAAACATTCACTAGAGCTACAAAAGAAGACCCTATTCTCATCCTTTTAGACAATCATGAATCTCATGCTTCCATAGAAGTAATTCTTTACTGCAGAGAAAATGGAATTCCCTTTGTCACATTCCCGCCTCATTGACACATCGGTTGCAGCCCTTAGATGTTGCTCTTTACGGCCCATTCAAGACAGCATTTAATAGTTGGATGTTGGCACATCCTGGAAGAACAATCACCATCTATGAAATAGCTGAACTGGCCACTTCAGCTTTCAGCCTTCGAAACATAGTTTCATCGTTCAAACAGGATTGTGGCCTCCAAACCGATCTGTTTTTTCAAAAGAAGATTTTGAATGTGCTTTCGTAACAGACCAACCTACCCCCTCACTTGAAGGTCTACCAAATGCAATAGTTACATCACAACCTGCCCCCTCTTCTTTGTCATCTGAAGACCCAATCAAGGGTGTTGAAGACCTGTCTTCAACAATAGGAAGCAGTAGCTTTATACCAAACAAGGAAATGCCAAAAGCTGTAACACCAGAATCTGTGCGACCTTACCCAAGAGCCATGCCAAGAAAATTGTGTATCAAAAGACGCAAAAAAGATAAATCAAGAATACTAACTTCAACCCTGGAAAAAAATAGATTAGAAACTGAATTGGAGGAAAGAAAAAGGCCTAAGAAGCCACTTTGTGCAGTTAAAAATTCGAAAGTTTGAAAACCTGAAAGTGAAGATTCTGAGTGTGACCCAGATGGGAGGTTTTCTAACAACATTTTAGAATGCGACCTTAGTGACTCGGCTATGGATTTGTCCGATTATGATAACGATGAAAGAGGTTTCAAATTTGTGCCAAATATCAATGACGAAACAGGAAAATCAAATGTAGGATTAAATGATTTCATCAGTGAGATTTTCTTAAAAAAAAAATTGAAATACTACATAGGACAAATTGAAGAAAAGATAAATGAGTCTGAATTTGTTGTGAAATTTTTAAGAAAAGAGGATGATTTCAAATTTTCTTCCCCTGATATAGTTGACATTTCCACTATTGATATTTCAGATGTAGAAATGATCCTACCCCAACCTTCACTAGGTGGAGGAACTTCAAGAGCTGTTTCTTTTATGTCATTTAATGTTAATTCTGCTGGTTATTAGTTAATTATTATCAAGCATATAAGTATGGAATTACATGTAATAAGTAGGCTTAACCATTACTCAGCCTAGGTAAACTATTAATAAGCTATTTTATAACTAAAATATAGTTAATTAATAACAATTGCCCAAGATACTTTTTTCATTGTCGTACCAATGTGCCCCATTGCTGTACAACTTTGTAAAAAAAAGTGTTAGGGCTATTTCCACAGATCCAAACAAACACTCTTTCCTTCCAGGTTGTCAATATCTGTTGATTCATCAAGGGCGATGGATATGAAATCACAATTTTTTAAATCACTTATTAAAGTTTTAAATTCATTTACATTAAGATCTTCGATGCATGGAGTTGTAGTGTAATTTAAAGGGGAACCTATTTTATTGACTGAATAATTTTATATTTGATGTTATTGTCACATGCTTTGTCCCTTATAGCAAGTGCACACTCTTACAATTGCTTAGTCAGAGAAATATTTCTTATGCTTCGCTAGTAACCACGCAACTTTAAGAGAAACAAGATAACAGTTTGTTTACTGAGAAGCAGCTTTGTGCATTACAAGAGTTGATTTTGAATAACTTACACTTAAAGAAGATATTTTAGTTTTCTGTTTGTCAGAGCCAGGAGTAAATTTTTGATTAAAGTTGCGTGTTTAGTATTAAAATGGCACCTCATATTGTATTCTTTGCAAACACACTGTTTTGTTGCACACTAGACATACAGGAACACTTGCTACTTTTTTCTGTTGTAAAATAAACAAATATTTGTCTCTCCACTTATTGTTGAATTCCCGAATTTAACTATCATCTTTTCCCTTCTTTAGCGACATGTTACACTCTTACTGGTTATTGCTATACTGACTCACGCTGGCTTGACAGTTGCAACTATTTGTCTTTTATATGACCTGTACCCTCCCTTCTCCTTTACGCCTAGCACAGGGTTGTCAAACATTTGTGTAAAACAGTGTTGTTGGGCTATATATACAGTACATATAGTTTTCAGTTTAATTATTTATCGCAGGACAGACTGACATCCTTAGTTGGCGCATCTGGCCGGTGGGCCGCCTATTGAGAACCACTGGTCTACATCCTATGTTTGTTATATTACAGGCCATGTTGACCCTGGAGAGTCAGACCTAGAAACAGCCTACAGGGAAACAAAGGAAGAGGCGGGACTTAATAAAGAAGATTTAAATCTCACAGACTTTCAGAAAGCTCTTCATGTGAGTGATAATCTATTTTTTACTTTAATTGCAGTCTACCCTTAAATCCCACAACTTTTAAGACAAATTTCTATGCTATATATTATATTTACATGTGTGTCTGGGCTACCTCACTCTTCGTGCCATTTGTAGGAAGATTAGCCTGTACTTATCTACCATTATCGTTGTCGTACATCCTTTCCGTAGAGGCACTGTCCATATCCCGGAGCGGTGATGGTGATTGTGAATGTGAGGGTGTGGAACCAGTAAAAAGCTTAAGCTAACTTTAGCTTTTTTAACCAGACCTTGGTGACTGGCAGGATAGTCCCCTTTTGGGAAATATATCCATGGTAAATACGGGGAATTGAACACAGGACCTCATGAAAGTATTCACGTGTGCTGAACACCACACCGAGGGCCGGTTGCAATACATATTAACAACCCATTTCATAGATCACTTTTTTATTTGTTCATCAAACAATTATTTCTGCGATCAAATCAAAACAGCCAAAACCGATCTAACATGTTTTAAATGTTCTAATATTATTAAAAAATGACACATTAATATAGAAACTATATCATGAGCCTGGGGTTTTCCCGCCATGCTCTATGGATGAGATCTCCCATGTCTATCGCCTGGGTTTTTCCCGCTAATGTTCTATCGATAAGATCTCCCTCTCTGTCCTTCCTGGGTTTTTCCTGCTTATGTTCTATCAGTGAGATCTCCATGTCTGTTCGTCCTGAGTTTTTCCTGCTTATGTTCTATCAGTGAGATCTCCATGTCTGTTCGTCCTGGGTTTTTCCTGCTTATGTTCTATCAGTGAGATATCCATGTCTGTTCGTCCTGGGTTTTTCCCGCTAATGTTCTATCAGTGAGATATCCATGTCTGTTCGTCCTGGGTTTTTCCCGCTAATGTTCTATCAGTGAGATATCCATGTCTGTTCGTCCTGGGTTTTTCCCGCTAATGTTCTATCGATAAGATCTCCCTCTTTGTCCTTCCTGGGTTTTCCCGCTAATGTTCTATCAGTGAGATCCCCATGTCTGTTCGTCCTGGGTTTTTCCCGCTAATGTTCTATCAGTGAGATCTCCATGTCTGTTCGTCCTGGGTTTTTCCCGCTAATGTTCTATCAGTGAGATCTCCATGTCTGTTCGTCCTGGGTTTTTCCCGCTTATGTTCTATCAGTGAGATCCCCATGTCTGTTCGTCCTGGGTTTTTCCCGCTTATGTTCTATCAGTGAGATCCCCATGTCTGTTCGTCCTGGGTTTTTCCCGCTAATGTTCTATCAGTGAGATCTCCATGTCTGTTCGTCCTGGGTTTTTCCCGCTAATGTTCTATCAGTGAGATCTCCATGTCTGTTCGTCCTGGGTTTTTCCCGCTTATGTTCTATCAGTGAGATCCCCATGTCTGTTCGTCCTGGGTTTTTCCCGCTTATGTTCTATCAGTGAGATCCCCATGTCTGTTCGTCCTGGGTTTTTCCCGCTAATGTTCTATCAGTGAGATCTCCATGTCTGTTCGTCCTGGGTTTTTCCTGCTTATGTTCTATCAGTGAGATCTCCATGTCCTCTGGGTTTTCCCCCGCTAATGTTCTATCAGTGAGATCTCTATATGTTTGTCCTTCCTGGGTTTTTCCCGCCATGCTCTATAGATGAGGTCTCCTTGTCTGTCCTGTTCTTAGAGTCATTCATCACTCACAGCTAGAAGTTATTAGAAACACAGCAACAGGGACTTATGGTTTAGCTTTTATGCTGCCGGGTTTATAACATTGCATGGATTTTACCTGAAACACCCAACTAACTAGTTTTGACTAAAATCATATAAAGAGAACGTATTGTAGTCATGAAAAGTATCAAATCTTGATTATGGACGATCTTTGGTTGATATGCGCCCAGACCTTAAAAAGCGGGTCTTATAATTCTGCTTGATTGTCCCTAGGGAAACGCTCAAAACTGTTTGGTGAATTTTGTTTGAACTTTATGGTTATTTATTTGCTATATGACCATACTTTTGGATTTAAGATCTAAAATTAAAGTGTTTTTTTTTTTGTTGTAAACTCATCTTTTTAATGGCTTAAAATGTATGTATGGGTGGTGTTAAACATGAACATTGTGCAGTTGCTTTTGAGGGAATTTTTGTTTAATGGTAGTTAGCTAATGACTGATCTTTTAAAATGTTTTCAAAAACTAGTATAGACTATATGATAAATTATGTACTATTGAGTCATCCTATTTGTTTAAAAAATTTAAATTGGAATAAAAGCATGCCACAAGCATTATTGCTTTTTGCCAACATAACTTGTATTTGAACTCACCATAGTTGGTAAATATGTGAACACTATTTGGCAAGTCTCCCCATTTATTAAAAAGTGGTTGCAGATTAACCCATAAATAAAAGAATGTCTGAACTACTGCTGTACTTTACTAAAAGTCTTGTGATATGGACAAGCAATAAATTTAACTCAAAGGATATTCATTGCCTAGGCACAGTGATTAAGTAGTAAATAAAATAAACACAATGTAAAATTGCACTCATCAACTGTCTCATTGCTTTTTATTTACCAAATAATAGTATTTATTACATAATTTACAGTGTTATAAAGTAATGTGGGGAGTGGGTGGCAGTTCACAAAATATACACATATTATGTTAAATGAATGGAATGTTGTGGTGATTGCAAAACTACAATAAAGTTAAAATGATTAAATATCTAAGTTTATTTAAATTGGCAACAGACATCACAGAAAATACAAAGGAAACATTTAATATACATAATCCAAAATATAAATTTGAGAAACATTCCCTGAGTTAAGTGAATATTAAAAGGAGATTGAAATGTGTCTTGTACTAACTTAACATAATTAACAAAGACAAAAGATAGATTATGTGAAACAAGATAATATACACTAGCAAACTCATGCATAAATTCCACTATACTTATGCAAAACATTTTTTGAGTCCTGGTTTTAAATTTTATAATTTGATTTTTAAAGAATTAATGTCCTCATTTGTATGTTTGGACGGAGACGTGGCAGTAGGCCTAAAAGTCATTAGGCCTAGAGGTCATTTGGTCTAAAGGTCATTTGGCCTAAAGGTCAATTGGCCTAAAGTCAGTTGGCCTAAAGTGAATTCTGAATAAAAATCACCTTTTTACAATCGAGCATTGAGGTTGGAAACATGCAACCTGGGACCCTTAGACCAATTGGCACACACGCTATCGACTATTTTGGACTCGACAGAATTCGGCTAGGATTCGAACCCCAACCTGATTACTAACAGCGACAAAGTGTAATTAAAGTATAACGCCTTATACCGAATGGCCACCACTGTGGTACACCCAAAAGAAGATTATGGCATGGTAAATTGTTGCTTTAAATAAAATATATTATCAAATATTCAACAGTCTCAGCATTTGCAACAAAATCCAGCCTATTGAACCACATTAAGTCCTGCTGTAACGTTGTCTATTACAATGTTGTTTATTTAAAAGGTTGTCAATAGTCTCTGATCCTCGTTTTACTTAATGTTGTCCTCGATTGGCTACAATGTTGTTTTTAACCCGATTAAATCCAGCGTCAAGTTTGAATCGTTTGCCAAATGCTTGATAACCGCCCACGCTATGCCAGAGTCATGCAGACCCCGTCACGAGGTGCATTAACTTGGACTACCACTTTCAAATTTTGAATTTTTTTCAATGTCAACGTTTTGTTTCAGTTTTGTAGAGTTTGGTACCACAAACAAAAAGTTTTGTACCCCCACCATTTTGAGAAATTAGCATATCAAAATTGCCACTCCAAATTAAGGGGTAATTAGATCTTTATTATTTTGAACTTTTTTCAATGCAAACGTTTTGTAATAATTCTGTACCGCTTTGTAACATAAATTTGGTCTGCGTATAATATCTCGCCAAATTAATCGAGGTTTATAAATTATAATTTAATTAATATACTACTTCATGGGCGGATCCAAATCATTTTCATAGGGAGGAATGGGGGTGTCATAATTATAAATTACATAGTTACTTGCAATGCTAGAGTTCTGTTTAAAGTCATTTAATAGTTTCTTATTCATATTTGAGCTTATGAATAAGATATAAGTGATACTTAAAGGATTGGGGTATCTCAGGAGGATAGAGGGGAAAGGGTTTATTTTTTTCTTATAACTCCCTTAGCATGTATGCTGTTTTCAGGACAGCGGTATCTCCGGGGGTGTATAGGGGTAATTATCGATCTTGCTTCTCGAGGATGGGAGGGTTCAGGGGGAGGGTGTGTGATGATGAATTTGGGAGGCTTCTCAGGGAGGGCGCACGTGTGTTTTTGTTTTCTTTCTCTATCAGAATATAGTCTTAACACAGGACCGCGTGATATCTCAGGGGGTGAGTGCGGGAAGTGTTAATATTTCTTTTCCTTAAACCTCTAAAGCATGTATACAGTTTTTTTCAGGACGGGGGAATCTCCAGGAGGGTGTAGAGGGTTATCGATCGAGATATGGTGGCATGGGATGGTTCGGGGGGATGAATTAAGAGGGGCCGGTGACTCGCGCTTGGATTTGCACAGGTGGAATGGGGAATTTTTAAGTATAACCCCCCCCCCATACCACTGTGATCTTAAATGGATGCAAACATTTAATAAGTTCCTTCCAATTATTGCCTTTCTTTTTCCCTCTCTCTCTCTCTCTCTCTCATATTTCATAATGGGATAGTGAACTTTGGAATAAAGGTTAAATAAATAGTTCAGCTAGTTATTTTAACGCGTGTATTCTTAAAATTACAAAGACGCATACATATATTCTGTGCAATGATTAAAAAATCTCGTTCTCTCTCAAAATATATAGTCTTTCAGTCAACACATACGCTTCACCACCATCATCTAATAATACATACATATATTTCGTACAATGATTATAGTCTTCAGTCAATACATACACTTCACCGTCATCGTATAACAATACATACATATCTTGCGCACAATGATTATAAAAATCTCTTTCTCTCTTTGTTAAACATACGCTTCACCGTCAACGTCTAGATATAGCTCGCGCCAAAGAAGGATTCAGAGGTAGAGTCTTTACGCACACTTCACCACTTGAATAGCTCGTACGTGTCATCGCCTAGATATATCATACCTCGTTGTGAAGCGTTAAAGCGACGCTTAAACCTCGCACCAAAGTTTATGCCCGGAAGACGGACTCTTCTTACATAGTCAAGCGCGATTATGTCCAGCTCGTCCTCCGCTTCACTAACCTCTTCATCTCCTTCTAGTTGACGAACGTTGTAGATTCGGTACTTTTCGAGCTCAGAGATTCACTTGACTCGATCGTATTCCTCGCGCTCGATCTGGTCCAACACTGTGCACAAAGCGTCTTCCTCCTATAGAATTTCTGTTTGGTCCCCTTCCTTGAGATTGTAGATGGAACATGATGTAGTACAGCTCTCTATAGACTGACTCGCTTCCCACATACCGGGATTATGATGGCCGAGCCAGTGTATAGAGGAATAGTAGCGCTCGCTGTAGCCCTTGTCAACCTCCGTGATGTAGTATTCTAAGCTGCCGTTTGAGATCTTAATATTGCTCATGTCCTCCAGGCAGTAACTAAACTGTCTAAACATATCGAATGTGATGCTTCTCTCTGCTCGCGCTCGCCTCTATACGCTCAGGATGGAGGGGGAACAATCCCTGTCGGATGAGTGGTTCACCCTCATCTTCTACACTATATCCTTATAGATCCCCGAACTGTGCGTCGAGTCAAACCCTAACCATTTGATGCATACTCTATCTACGGAACGTCTGATTATCTTCTCTACAAGGTAAACATCCGGAAACAGCGTCTTTCTGAAATCCTTATCGTAGAATCCTCCCGTGATATGCTTACCTTTCATATCTTCGAGTAGAAAGATCCTGGGATTAGTATCGACGACGTTACGTATTTTAAACAATTCGGTCGACCAGTTCACGGTATAACCCTTTTCGAAAACGTCCTTATATTTACTGATACGAACTTTATCACCTACTTTAATCACTTTAGGTGTATAATGTGAGATCTTGAGACGTTTATAGATTATATGTAAAAGTCTGTCATCCTTGACGTCTATAGGATTCATCTTTATGGTCGAGTTTATCGTCCGGTTGTATTCATCCAGTAATGAATCGATCATATCGATCCATCGATACCATCCTTTAGCTGTGAACCTCCTCCACATCATGTTCTTGAGGGTACGATTAAATCGTTCCACGGCGCTAGCCTTGACGTTTACGAATGTGGAATAATAATTGATCCTCTTTCTTGCCATGAATTTTTTAAACTCTGTGTTGTAAAACTCTGTTCCATTATCCGTTTGGAGATGACGTACGGGAGGTAAGCCTTTGTCAGTCACCTTGTCGAGGAGGAGAGGCATTGTGGCGCTGACATTCTTCCCCGTCTTAATCTTGACAGGTGTAGCCCAAGCTCTTTTAGAATACACGTCGATGACGGCGAGAAGGTACTTTAATCCCTTATTTGATCTGGAATAGGATATCATCTCCACCAGATCGGCCTGAAGAAGTTCGTTCAACCCTCGTACGTTAACATGTCTTCGGGAAACCGTCGTCTTGTAGGACGATGAAGTTCACGGGCAATCTCCCACTTGATGGTAGACATGATTATGATAAAATACGGATGAGATGAATGTCTTTATACGATGATTTCGGCCTCACGTAATTCCTCAATGATAGAAACGATCTCGTTCTCGTGAGTGGAATGTCCGGCCTCGGTAGATGCGTGCAAGAGTCTTAATCGATCGACCAATTCGTTGGGATCGTCCCAATAGGTATAATCGACCCCTCTTACTGTTTCCATCTTGTATAAACCGTCACCCTCGAGCTCCTCCTCGAACATAGGTTTGATTATTAACGAATACTTTAGTCCTGCGCGCATCTTGATACGTGCGTACGTGTCGTTTCTCAATCGATGCGCGTTTGTTTCTTCGAGCATGGACTTTTATACTTTCAAATCCTCCTTAGTATAATGCGTGGGTGCTCTTCTGAAAAGTAATTCTAATAGCCCTTGGGTATACGGCACCGTCATGTTGTTAAGAAGTACTGTGCCATAACTCTCGCCGAATACGGCACGGGTATCTCCGAGCTTGGTCGATAATACTTTCATGACGGACTCCGTAGGTATTATCGGAATATGCTTGAGACGAATAAAGATAAGTCTCCATTAGATGTCTGTTTTGCAATCTCTCAGGTGAAACTTCCGCCTCCTCTTTCAGTTCGGGTTCGGCGAGCGTCTTCGCCATCTTTCTTAGAGGATCTGTGATAGGTTTGAATGTTTCCTTTACGAAGTACTCGGACTCGTTTAAAAATCTTACTTGCGTTTATGATATCCTCCGTGACCTTCGTTGACATGGTGCAAGGTGCAAATGTCTCTTACGATGAAGAAACGGTTCGTTATATCTAAACGTAAGTAAAACCTAATTCGACGTATAAAATCTGAGGTGTCGTCGAGCGTTTTTCTCTCATGAAAGATATAGTGTCATCTTTGGACAACTAGAAAGGAGTGCCGTTGATAGGTTTAAGATTCAACAAGCAAATATGAGTCTACATAAATAAGACTTAGGTGCCACGTCTGAAGGTAATGAGGGCATATCTATGTTTTGCGAAACTAAGCCGCCCACATCGTAAAACCGATAAGCTTCTTTCACCTTTACGGATAGTATACCTCTCGCAATCATATCGTTCAATTCTGTGTAAATGGTTTGTTGTATCGCGAACGACTCCTCTAGCCTTAGCAACTTCGCACCTAAAGTGACGAGCACCGTTTTATTCTCGTTGAGACGATCTTCATGACGACGAGACATTTTCCACACCTCCTCCGTCCCTTGACGACTAATCTTCTCAAAGTGGGTGTATTTTATTCGACTGTGCTCCAAGCTCTCGATCAACGAGTCCATTTGCCTTTTGATGGCGCTTTTGTCCGCGTTGAGAGCGAGTATCTGCTCGTTACTATATCTCGCATCCATCATATCGGCGTAAGACTTGTTACAGACATCCTTATATGCGATGGGCGTCTCGACGTTGACGATCCTCATCAATCTAGCATTGTAATACCCTTGAGAGGTTAGAGTCAGATTTCCTTCCGTCTCAACGATAGATCTATATTTGTAGAGACTATGACCGAATTTAGATATGGACGACATGATGTATTATCGCGGACTGAGTACACGTTCATGTCAATTGTGCAAGATAAAGGTATCGAACCCGTATCGATATTGTCCTTTATTAATTTCGAGATCTTTGTTCAACACTAGAAAATAGTACTTATTGTTTTTCCAAAACAGCGAGCATACCTACTTAAACTTTTAGAACGTCATATCCATGTTCACGTGTTCGTCATAAACGTGTCTCAGGTTCGTATCGTTCATCTTGAAAAGGATAAGAAGGTTGACGTTATCTCTCAACATCTGTTTCGGGATGCGCGAGTATGTATGACAAAGATAGAAACAATCTATAGCCTTATGTCTCCTCATACTGAAATAAGCCTGTATGGTAAACTGTTTATCGCAAGCAACGTCGTAAAAAATGAATACATAGTCTGGTTTGGCCTCGGTCGGTGGGATAATTTCCGCGTTTTCAGAATAAGGGAAATAGACGAGAGAAAGAACCTTTGATAAACGTTGATACTTGGGCTGGTATAACGAATTAAGATTAAACGTAAACGTTCTTGAAGCGTAGACCGTTAGGTTCCTCCTACAGACTGATCCATGCGTTTGTTTTGCCGCAATTCGAAGGTCCGCACATGATGCAACGGATAGTATCAGATAACAGCGTACCGTGTCTCTGAGGTAATTATCTACCCGCATCGTTATCGTTGTTGCGTACAGTTAAAGAGTCTGTCCGTTTCTCGAGCCGCATGTCAACTAGTTCGACTATATAATGTACGCGCCTATATAAATACGAATCAGTACGTGTCATGAAGCAAAGAAGGGGAGAAGGATTGTTGGATAAGATAATCAATAATCTGCCGTTCAAGGTGCATATACCTGTATACCAGTAGTGCGGACCAGGAACTAAGTTGGTAAAACGATTGAAACGAGGTGATCCCGGAATAAACGAGTTAGATCGTTACTGTATGGAACACGATATCGTCCACTCCAAGGGAAAGATCTTGCGTGACGTCATACTGCAGCTCGTGAACTTATCGAGAAAGCGTGGAAAAGATTACTCGCACCTGCTCGGAGCTGATTGAGAAAGCTGCCGCGTGGGCTGTTGCCAACATGATTAAAGCTAATGTCAAGATGGACCAGGTTTGAAGAAGAAAGGTTCCCGTCATCAACGGGGTACTAATAAACGGCGTTCTACTACTACTCACCGGAAGAAGGAGGGTTGAATCCTACCTTTACTACCTCTGATCACCGCTCTTGGGGCCGTCTCTGGAGGAGCCGTGGGAATCACGAAGGCTGTACAAAGTGAGAAGGCGAATACGAAACAATTGAACGAGGCTCATAGACATAATCGTACGCTCGAGGCTATCGCCATGCTAAAGGGATATATCTACGACCTTACTCGAAAAAATGACCACCTAAACGGGCTCTTACTGAAACGTATCTGCGAAAGTACGCTAAAGATTTAAAATTCCCCTTCTTTAGGGGAGTATTTGCGAGGGACGCTTTACCAAGCGGTCCACCTTAGAAGATAGAGAGTGCCATCATCAATATCGATAACGATAGCGGTAAGGCACTCATTGGGAGGCGTATAAGAAAATCGGTGAGCAAGTGGAATACTTCGATAGTTTCGGTTATCTAAGACCACCACTTGAACTAGTCCGATATCTCGGGGGAATACCTATCACCTACAATCATACACGGTACCAAGAGTACTGGACAGTTTTTTGCAGCCATATTTGTTTAGCTTTTCTTAAATACTCACGCTGAAGTTCGATCTTAGTAAATATGTCTACGACGCTTACACTGACGGGTCAGAGTTCGAATCTGACGGAGAATTACTTCCCACATATCCTGCTCGGAGAAGAGAACCGTAAAGAAAAATGGTTCATTGGACTGAGCAATCTGGCAACTTTAAATTCCATACCTAACATCAACGAACGTAAAAATAAATTTTATTGCGATGGTTTGGAGTATACAGTCCTTCCGGGTACTTATGAACTTGAGGTATTAGACGGGTACTTATGAACTTGAGGTATTAGACCGATTCTTTCGAAGAGAAGTCCCGAGTAGCGTGAAGCTCTCAATCATCTGTGACTCTTGCACTTTAAAGAGTTATATCACTTGCAATAGGCCGATTGACTTTACCCGACCTGGTACGTTCGTATCCCTGCTAGGGTTCTACTACGTCATTCTTCCTGCGGGAAGACGCACATATCTACCATGTCACCTCCCGCGTCGCATCAGTGAAGGGCGTGGTCATATAGCTATTGGTAATGGTCACCCTACATTCAAGGTCGACCCAGGAGAATGTTGATTGTTGGGCGCCACCTCGTTGGCGATAGTGAGCCTGAACATTAACGAGGAAATTCGTTCAGTCGCCATATGTAGATATAAAGTTCAACACACACCCTTGGAAAGTAGAACAGGACAAATAAGGGACTTCTCGGTCAGGGATAAACTGCTTGAAAGGCAACGAGGTTCCCCATTAAACCCATAGGCCTTCATGGGTTTACCATGATCAAATCTGTCATACCTGATATTTCCTAATATAGATGAGAGCTATCCCAACCCCGGAAAATGGGTTTCTAGGGTCACTGTCATAGTTAACAAAACAAATATTGTTCAATAAGCCAGGAAGGCTGACACAAAAAAAAATCAGGTTTATATAAAAAATTATTCCTTATCTCAATTTTAAATTCACAAATTATTCTGGTTAACATATTTCCAATTAAATGTTTGGTTAAGCCTTCGTCTTAATTTCATTAGACAATAGATTCAAGTTCTAAGCATGAATAGAATGTGTGAAGCATATAATTATTTAAATAGTGAAAATATAATTTGGAACATTAACAGGTTAGCTTAAAATAAATAGTAACTACTTCACAAATTTATCACGGAAAACGATTTATTGACTTTACACATACTTCAGGAAATATAAACATTGGGAGCTGCGAGTGGCCACTGCAAAAAAATTAAAGTGCACATCTCAACTAAATCTAACGCTACTTTACAATAGACACAACAGTCACTTTCTAAAATAGTGCCATCTAAAGTTAATCTTCAGATACCATCGTCTTTGCGAGAAAAAAGAACAAAAATATAGCACTTAGCGGTCTCTGCGCGTCTTGCGCGTAACCATACATTCCACGTGGAAACCTCAGGGTGTCCAGTTGGTCAGTCCACTCGTGAGTGCCCCCGGGCCACTAGCCCCGGGTATGCAACCAGTGAAGGAGTACCGCTGATGTAGTCCGTGGTTGACCGTACACAGTCCGGGAACCAAACTCCCGACCCCAGACGTCGAACCAAGACCCTACAAACCCCATATATATATGTAGAATGGATCCAACCAAAAATATAACCTCTCTTTACAAAGAGCAATACAATTTAACCGTACATTCAGAAGTTATAAATACCACTAACTTTCAAAGCTCCCAACTTTATAGGACTCCAAATTCTTATTTACTGCTCCAAAACTGTCTGGTAATATGAGTATCGTAATAACAAGCTTAAGTATTGAACGTAAATATATTATTTGCATAACTATAACCCCTCGCTGCATTCATTTACATGTACATAAAAATGTTCTGACTCATTATGTATTTATCATACCAGTAGTGGAATTAGAAAGAATATAAGTGATCAATATAATTCTATTCTATAGTAATTAGAAAAAATATAAGTGATCAATCAAACTAGTTGTCATCACATAAATTGATCCCAAAACATTACCACATAGCTGTCCATTACAGACACCAATTGGTAACATATTGCCGTTTAGAAAGAATGTCATTAACCTAATTAACCCTTAACTTAATCACTGAAGGGGAGTTTTAAATATCAACTCAGCCTCCCTCCAAGTAGTTTTCCCCCTTCCCGACCGGCCCATTATTTCACTAATATCCCATTAGAACGGGTGCAACTATTTAAACATTACCAGAATATAATCACTGAACGTTGAAATAGACCGTACATATGATAAGGATTAATAAATATGAATACGTCTACCTTACCCCTGCCACAAAACTTCGCTCCAAATCCTCCTCGTGGAGACAGAGGTTCTTCACAACCCAGGCGTTCAAGTCCAACAAACGTACACACATGAATCCGTACCGCGAAACACTGACTTAAACTCTTCTCATAAAACTCAACCACAGTTCACAGATCAGGTTCTCACGCAGGCCACGGATAGTTCATAGCGCTTTAGGATGTACCGTAGCACCACGTGGTGGAAGTAGGCACCGTTAATGTACACGCACCACATGAAGTTATCCGACTCCTGTGGGCATGCTTCCACAATAGACAAATCATTTATTTAGTGGGTCAGGCTAAATATCGGAGGAGAGGGTCCATGTGATGAGAACCGTTACAACCAATACCGTGAATATCCTTCACGTGAACGTGATCCGCGTAGAATGTAGTCTCGCTAGCGGGTCTTATGTCAACGCAGAACCGAGTCATATCTTGCACGAGTTCAGCATGAACCGTCCCGCCGGGTTATAAGATAGTGGAAGCGCCGAACGGATTCATTTACCTTCCGGTAACGAAATGAGTAATAGAGTATATCGCGGTACGACTTGTTGATGAACGAGGGTTTATCGTCAACCTTAGAGACGAGACGATATCGCTACGTCTACATCTGAAACGAGTCGGCGGAGATGGGACTCGTACTAGATAAAACGAGATGACGTCTTCCTCGAAACATCGATAGAAGAATAGTGAAAACGTTAACACCTGCAAATAAACTCTATTTAAGACGTTTAGGTTACTCGTTACGAATATAATTGATATTTCCATGGATATTCTGAACATTTGAGACTCTGCCGCTTTCGATACGGCCTTGACCAGTTTCCAGTATCATTCTACGCCTAGGATATTCCTGGACCGTTAGCTAATGGGAACAATCTTAGATATCTATCAAACAAAAATGACTGTACACGTTACTCACCGTTCTCTCTATACATATCAAAGGACGACTACTTTTGAATATGGGGAACCCGGAAGTACTTCAAGGATTCTTAATAACGGAAGTCTTCATCTATTCTCAAGAATCGCCTATGAATCAATGAGTGGAGATTGATCAATCGAGAGATTAGGCATTTCGACTCAGCTTAAAAACTATCTATCTATGAGGAATGGTGAGCAGACTCATGTTTCAAACGCGGTTGGAGGCTTGAAGGAGTGCATGTGCACGCAGAAGCAGGCATCTTTGACGTATGCGTCCCTTTAACGTCTCATACTAGGATTTTTGAAGACTATTCTCAATACTGATCAATGTGAAACAAGAACTGGTACTTGTTAGTTTGACCACCGACAACAACGCTTTACAAAAAGTACCTCCTACTGCCGCAGAGACACATTCTAGGAGCGATTTAAGTAAATATTATAGCTTGTACGCATATAATGACCGATGATATTAATCGTACTCAACCTGCTTAATTTCATCAAGAGTGGAAGGATCATCGAGCCACCTTTCCGTACTTGGGAATTGTACGAGTACCCTAACGTACCTACCTCTATTTAACATGATTGTACTGTGAGAACGTCAACTTTGATGGAAAACTTCGTTACGTGGTTTTCGCTCTTCAGTGGGACGCAACAATACGACGGCTGCAGATAGAAGTATTTTCGATCATTGTAATTTACGTAATGCTAAACTCTTCCTAAATTCTATCATGTACCCTTACGAGGATATGAACTTGGAATTTAAAAACACGATTCCTTCTAGAAATTATACAAAGACTAGCCAATTTTCAGACTTCGTACTACGGAACAAGCGCCTATTACCTTTACTCGACCTTCCCATTTCAAGTCTCACGCACTCAACATCGTGTTCGATGCCAGCCGACAGGAAATACTCTCAAGGACGGTATGGTAACGTGTCGTATAACGTTTCGAGACAGGGAAAATATCCCCGCAAACACCAAGGCGTTTTTGTCTCATCATACACGATAGAGTGGTCCGCTATTCCCCTTCAAGCCGACGTCAGCAAGATTACATCATAATGACATCATTGTTCCCCGATTTTGGCAGTATGTTGATCATTGCAAGGTACTCGAGTGGGGAGCGAGTATTCATCTTCAAGTAGGTGGGCTTCTACATTTCGAAACATGACAAGCCATCTACAAGTTTTACTTCCACCGTTCAAAATGACAACCTTCGAAATCGAGTGGGAAAAAATGTAATTGGGTAACCGTTTATTACACGGACTGTCTGGTATGATGAAAGTACAGTACTCAATCTTCGTTCTAAAAATTTTTCCAATCTAGAGCGGAAAAACATCATGACCATCGACTATAAAGGAACGGAGAAGGTGACTTGGCTACAGTGTCATCGACGTCGATATGACAAGTACCCCTTTTTACGAGCAAGGCAAATCTTGGTTTCCTTCTGAGTAAGCTTAAAAATCTGCATAAACGTAAAAAGTTTTTCCACCCATTCCGGAACTACAAACCCGTGCGCTGAAAAAAATGTCCGACTACTCCAGAAGGGTTTTAAAAGATTTTGTAATTTTTGATGGGACAAACTTTTGTGATCTGGTAAGAGTCGATACAGAACGATAAAAGTTTGATCATTCGAAAAGCTATCATGTTTCGCGGTAGACGAGGTTGCACGCCAGAAAGAAAAACTACTGAGCTTCTAAACGTATGGTCGGAAGAAAATTAAAACTTAAAGAGGAAGTGGTCAGGTTTACGAAGAAGAAGCTACAAGAGATAAAGGATGTGTAAGGAATCACAGACCGTTTTATCTCCCAAACTAGTGCTAATTTCTCATTATCAAACCTCCTTACTCTTGAAAAATCTTCATCCAGCATCGATGCTTGAAGAACGACTCTCCGGCTGACCTTGTAGAAGGTTAGAATGTGGTCTGGAGGCAGCAAACCATGGTGTAAACTTAACCTATTTAGACAGTACCGACTTTTTTCTGACCTTGAATGGTTTATAAAGTAAAGGGTGTGTGCGCGTGAAAAGAAACTGTTCGTTCACTATACGAAGGACTTGTATTTGAACGGGCAATTTAAGCCAGATACACTAGATCAAAAAGGCTTTGTTAACTTTTTCATCGATCCTTCTTGGATACTCCTAATTTTTTTAATGTATTTGAAATGTAATATCATGCGTTTTTTTTTAAGATTATTACTTTGTATTCTTTAGAAAGAGATGTATTTAATCAATTAGAGTATAAGTCTCAAGAATATATCCAACATTTTTTTATCCTTTAGAAATAAATGTATTTAATCATTTAGAGTGTAAGTCTAAGAATGTATCAACTTTTTTAAATAAAAAGAATGGATGATTATTACTTTGTTTTTTGGGGTAAAAAAATAATAAATAAAACACAATACCTTTGTAATAATTATATTTAATGAATATAATGATATACTCTTTTACATATACATACTAAATTACTTTTTCTTCTTTAGTCAATAATGAAAATGTTACAGAAAATGATAAAAAATAATCATGAATATGCTTCGGAACATTAATATTTTCTCAAGTCTCTCAGAATCACTACATTCATTTTTTATCTTCTTATTTAGACAAGAGTGAAAAAGTTGTAGATCCTGAAAAAAATTCTCTCATTCATGAATATACATCGTTACATAATTACATTAATATTCTCTTAATTATGTGTCTTTAACACACTGCATTAATGTTTTTCTTAATCACTTACACTTACACTATATGTCTATAGACACACTTCTTTGTAGAGATGGAGGGGTAGTACCTATCGATGTCTCTCTCTTCACAGTTGGGAGGAAGTAGATGCCTGCTCACTTATAGAGTAATGGTACCACGGTAGAGTATTGACTATACCGGGTACTATATATTCTTTATCGTCGATAGGGCATATAGGGCGACCCGATTAAGACCGTGTGATTAAGACCGAGACACACCCGGCGTTAAAGCTTAAATATTGCACCATGCTCATGCGAGAGAAAAAGAGTACAAATCATTACAGTCCTAGAACCCATCTGTTAACCTGGAGGATCAATAACTCATACGTCGTATAAATATTACCTGCCTAAGTTTACACACGTCCTAAAGATTATTACCGACTGGTTTCATCCAGGATCAATGACAAACGTGTCGGAGGGAAGTCGTTCGCCAACACGATTAAGTCTGAGAGGGAGGGGGGGCCCCCGGGTATTAAGGCACAAATGTGCGTGCGATCCACAAACGCCTTTAACACTATCCATACAATTTCAATGACACCTGTTTAATCTTGCGTGATTGAAATGAATCTCAAGAAAACATCTGTCAACCTCCCGGATAAATGACGCACAAAAGAATATCTCCCTTGGGCATATTCAGCGCCCACCCCCCCCGGCACATCCGTGCGCGAGAGTCGCTGGCCCCAAACCCAATTCATCCCCCCGAAACATCTCACACCGCCATCCCCTCGATCGATTTAAACCCCCTACACCCCCTTGGAGATACCAAACCCCTCCTGAAAAACCGTATACTGCTATTAGGGGTTTAGAAAAAAGATTAACATTCCTCGCTCACCCCCCCAGATACCACGCGGTCCGTTTAAAACTATATTTGATAGAGAAAGAGAACAAAAACACACGTGGCCCTTCCTAGAAACTCCCAAATTCTCATAACACACCCTCCCCCTAACCGTCCCACCCTCGAGAAGCACGTTCGATAATTACCCCCATAACTCCCCGGGGATACCGCGTCCCGAAAACAGCTACACGCTAAAGGGGGTTTTAAGAAAAAAAATTCCTTTCCCCCCCCCCCCCCCCCCGAATACCCCGGTCCCTTTTATACACTTATATCTTTCTCTTCTTAATATTTTTAAACGGTGGTTCCCCCCTTTTATTTTTTGAATTCAGTTAGTTTTTTTTATAAAAATATTTAAAGTGGCCCCCCTTCAACAATTTTTTTTTAAAATTTATTATCAGAAGCATGAGTAGTTTTCGCCTTGATTTATAAAAATAAAAAAGATTTTTTTTAGGCCTAATCCATATAAATTGTTTCCGCCTGAAATATTTTAGATTTGGAGAACCTTAAGCTATTTGGAGTGA
>JBCFYV010011135.1:5642196-5708921 GCA_039000515.1 Timema cristinae
TATCAAATTTCAAATGAAAAGAAAAAGTTGTTATTAAATTCCAGGACACTCTTGACAGATTTTCAACAACTTTTGATACCATCATGTGAAGAAAATTAAACTTATGTTTTTACTGGAGCAATATTTTATTTATTTGCGCCGACACAATAAATGCCAAATAAATGGCCTTTTCTCGCGTCCCCTCCTACCCTAACTTAAATGAATAAGTCCGCACGTGCCATTTAATCCCTAGTGTCACTGGTCATGAAAATAGCCGTACAATACCTTGTACACTCATAAAACAGCTTAGGGCTGCTTGTATTATAGGTAACACTTCCTGGACAATATTTACATATATTTGTATGTAATATTAGTTTAAATTTTAGGAAGTGGGATCTAAGCCTCCACCCCAAACTACTTTAGCTATGCTCCAAAAGATGCCTCACATAAAGGTAAAAATAACATAGTGGTACTAATGTTATTATTTTAATATTGTGTTTCATCATAAAAGGCTTAACATATCTCTAATTTAGTTTTAGATCATTTATATTTTGTTGTTTTATTCTCAATTTAGTGATTAACAGTTTTGAATTAAATAGCTGGCGTCGATCTCCCTTTTAAAAACTAAATTAATAAATCACAATATATAGACAAAGCAAAGAATCTTATAATTTATTTAAAATATCATCATCATCCAATTTGGTTTGTGCTTACCATAGTTAGGTTATACGTCAAAAGAACTCTTGAAACCAGAACAGTAATTAAGTAAGTCACTTTTGTGCTACCGATTTAATGAGAGGGCTGGTTATGGGAGCGGTACCTTTATTTAAAGGAAGTACGTCATTTTAATCCTTGAATTTCCGACCTAAAATATCCTTCAACGATTATTTTTATTATTTCTATTATTTGAATTTCTTATCTTCATGCATTTTGCATTTCACTCCAAACCAAAGCAAACTACTTTTTGCCTTCTTGATTATTTTTTATAGCAATTTTCCTAAATAAAAGAGGAGGTTGTCCTATGGGCTTTCTTCTTGTTCATAGCCATGTGCTTGTACAACTTTAATAACCTTCATTAAATTCCTCTTCAAAACTTTTCTATCTCTCTTTTTTTTTTTAGATCACAGGAGAGCTTTAACGAGTTTAGAATTGGTCGGGTGTAATCAGCGTCAGTTGTGTATGCAAGAGTGATAAGGATGGAGAGGTAGGAAGACACTCTGGGCGGAAGAGGAAGGGAGGGGAGGTAGTTTGTGGCGCAAGAGCCCCGAGGGCTTGTGGTCATTATTACGCCAACACAATCGTTGCGAACAATGGGGGGAGGGGTAGAGAGTTTTGGATATAGTGTGAGTTGCTACAAGGATGCGGGGAGGGGGGAGGGAAGTTGCACAAATCAAAATCCTTTACACACCTCTATATAGGCTTACAATAGAGAAGAGTGATGGCAAAAAAATAACATGGTGCATTGTTCTAAAACTGTATCTCAAGATTAACTACGCGGTGACGAATCTAGGAGAGTCACATTCGAAAGATCTTCATCATAATCATAAAAAAAAGTTCATTGTTTTGTCATCTATGTGAAACCAACGTGAAACGTATTATAAGTATGTAAATGTATTTAAATAAACCGAGATCAAGGTGTTTAGGTTCTGTAGAGTGAAGTCACTAGAAAAAATATTATGACTTATTTATCAATTCTACTTAGTTCTGATCAAATATTACTTGCTTACCCATTAATGGCACGTGTGGCAAACCTATATTTTATACTGTGATTATCAAAACCCCCAAAAAATTAAATCACAGCGAATATATATTTATAGGATTATAAATCTAATTTATTGTGATGACATTATTTCCTTTTTAATAATATATTTAACACACGCTTTGCTCATTGGGGGCTCCGCCCCCAATCCCCAAGTTCGTTTTCTTTGCAAGTGGATGTAAAATAATGTAATTCCAGAGTCGTTTTTTGATAGGTCTTACCGTTTAGCTACAAGAGACCTCCAAAGAAAGGTCCTCACCAACTTTAAACTTGCTCCGCCATTTTGCATTTTTTTTCGGGGGTTAATTTTTATTTTTTAACTTTTTGGAATGTTCTCATTGGTTATAGGCTAACAGCTATTAGTGTGCCAAATGTCAAGTTTCTAGCTCATCTGGAAGGGGCTAAACATCCATATCAGTGATTGAGTCAGCCCTGTGGCTTTATAGTAGTATATAATTATACTTTTAACAGTTAATTTTATAAATCAAAAATAATAATTTCAAATCGTCGAAAAGAAAATCATATGTTTAGCACTGGGGCCTCACATTTTTTACATCCCCGGAGCCTCCATAGGTCTAAATTAGGCCCTATGTGTTTATACACGAGTACTATGTATTGTTACCCCCCTCGGTGGCGTAGTTAGCTAACGCACTAGTTTTTTTATGTTCATCTAGACTGTCGAGGAAGGGGATATTGAGGTTCTAATCTCGTCGGGTGAACTGGGGTGGTGTTTCCTAAATAGTTTTCCACTCTCCCTCCACGCAAATGTGAGCTCACTTCCCCTAAATGCAACCTTCCCGATTCTTAACCCATTAGCGTAGTTGGTACTTAAGCGTATAACCCAAACGGGTAGTAAGACGCGGTGCCATAATTAATTAATTACTATGTATTGTTTGGATATTCCAGCTTTACATTTCTGTGGGAAATTGTGAAAATTGCTAATTATGGAATGAATGCTAAGATACTTCCATATATTTGCGTCCCTTTTAAGGACGGCATTCGTAAACAAAGTCATGTTGAATTTAGCTATTTAATTTTCTTACTTGTCCTAAAATGAATTTTTCCCTCCTTGTGGACGTGTATAATGTCAAGAAAGGTTTACATTTATTACAAGTCTGTGTCTAGAGCCATTTAAAAGATTGAACAGCACATATGATGTCTACTTTTAATATGAAAATGTGCCAGAAGTTTATCTTGTGAGTCAATTATATTAGTGCTGTTTATATTCACCGTTTATTTTGAGTATATGCTCAGCTCAAACCTTTTTCTAAAGTTAATAAACGGTACGACACAATCTCACAAACTTTCTCATACTGGGTATAGCTTGGAGGAAAATGTTCAAAAATAGGTATTTATTAAACTAATCTTAAATAAGTTTTAATCATAAAAACAAACACATCATCTTGTTATTCACAATAATCATTCTTTATATCAATTTTAAATCAAATTGTTCAAATATATTTTTCAAAAATTCAAGCTTCAAAAATAAATTATTTGGAAACCACCCTGAAATTATTCGTCACTAATAAAAATAAATATTTATTTTTATTTTAAATGTAAGATTATGCAAATACTTCCATTTTTAATTCTACCTTCAAGGTCAATTTGGAAAAATAATCAAACTTTATATCATAAGTTATACGTAAACTACCCTTAAATTAATGTATTTAGATAATTAAAGATACATTATTATTGATGAATAAAATAGTGTTCCAATACTAATTTTGAATCAAATCGCTATAGCCACTTTTTAAAACATTCAAATACAAAAACAATAATTAGTAAACTAGCCAAAACAAAATTTTACACCCGAAATCAGCATGTAGCTTTATTTTTCATATCCATGCCAAACACTTTGCAGGTATAGATTTAAAGCAAAATTGTTTTAACCATTTTAAGTTCACTTATCAGTAAATGACCCTTTATTGAAATTGTCCCCAAAACAAAGTATACAGAGCTATTTTTCATATCAAACACTGCCAAGATATACAATTTGAACCAAATCATCAGGTACATTTGTAAAATGTATCAAGTTTAAAAAATCTGTTGTCAATAAACTATCCATAAATGATATTTACCCCAAAAACAAATATACCCAGTTATTTATCATGTCAAACAAATCTTAGATATGCATTCTAAACAAAATCGTTTGAGCCTTTTTATTAAATTTGAAATTTAAAAAAATAACTAGTCAGTAAACTACCCTTACATACATGGGGACAAACATAATTGTATGAATACACTTTTTTGAGTTCGTGTTTTCATAAAACGTAAAAATTTGTCAAAATCTTGATTTCATTTTTTTTTCCACGATACCAATACTTTCGCTTTATATTAGAAAATAGTGTGAGAGTGTTCTGATTGGATGCTATCACTTAATAATAACCGGCCTCGCGGTATAGTGGTTAGCGCACCTGTTTACCTACCTATGGGTCTCGGGCTCGATTTATGGCTGGTACAATGGGTATTTGTCAAGAAAGGGTATCAGGAGCTGGTTGGTTAGGCTTTGTTAGATCGGTTAATAGTTTCTACTGGTTCCACACCCTCATATTCACTGTCATATCCCCAGGATATGGAGAGAGCTTCCACGGAAAGAAAGTACCATTAGTACTTTCGGGCGTCCCCTGGGAAACAATATATAAGTACCGGCTAATATTTCCACAAACTGGGCTGGACAAATATGCACACAAAAAAAGTAATAACATATCGTCGTTCTTTTACTTCGATGAAGTTTTTAAGTGAAGAGACAAGATGAGCTTTTAAATAAATTACTAACCACATACCCGATTATTATTATTATTATTATTATTATTATTATTATTATTATGTGTATAATATCCTATTGAGCTTGTTTATAGAGTTTACATTTTCTGCATAACTCACTAAATTATGTTATTCTTTAATTTGCATGTATCGTTGTTGTATTACAATTATTAATTTTCAATCATAATTTTGGGAAACTTTTTATCGTGCATAGTTTTAGTATTCAGTAGAGGGGTCATCCAAGCCGTAAAGCCGGTAAATATTTTGTAAAATTTACAATATGCATCATATTTTGTTTAAACATTATAACTTTCTTTATTTCTTTCTTAGCAGTACGTCTTACTACTCGTTTGGGTTATAAGTTTATCTAATAATTACGCTAATAGTTTTATGGATTAGGAAGGTAATATTTATAGGAAGTGTAACCGAATTTGCGTAGAGGGAGAGTTAAAAACCATTTTGAATAAAACCACCCTCAATACACCGACCGAGATTTGAAACTTGATCTCTCTGTCATCGGCAGTCTAGACTACTGCAAGATTAGCGCGTTAGACCATGCAACCACCTAAATGGGTTTGGTTTAATTGTTTGTCTGAGCGAGTCAAATATGTTGGCGTAACATACAATCTCAAAATTTTGTTGGGTATTTCTTGTATTGGATTTATTATATTTTCATTATTTTGATTTTGAAATTATTTAAAAAGAAGTCGAAATATACATTAATTTAATTTCTTCAATAATTAACTTTTCTTATTTATTTTGTCGTGTACATTTTCCAATGACATAAATATTGATAAAGATATTTACCTAGATCTGTTATGTAATTGTCATAATTCACACGTTTATTACCTTTTGATGGCCGCATGGTATATGGCGTCACTCTTTCAATAGACTAGACTACTGATGACCAGTCGAGTGTAATGAGGCTGTTTTATTCAAATGGTATTCCACTCTCACCCCACGCAACTGCTAGTACATTTTCACATCCCTAACTCATTATCGTAATTAGTACATATGCGGCGATAAAATGTATTTTAGAACCATAATCAACACATTTATAGTTATAAAGCAAAAAATATATATATTTCACAAAGAATAAATAACACTGACACAAACTTTTAATTAAAAGCTATATTATTATTTTTAAGAGCAATTAAATGACTTTTTCTCTAATTAAAGGGTTAAATACGAATTTTAATTTGAGCTTATTCCTGTACAATTATACAAGGGCTTTGTTTGCACATATTCTGCAGGAAAATTTATTATTTGTTTGAATTTTAAAAATTTGTTGCCAAACTTTGTTACATATTTAATTAATTACAAGAGAATGTTAAGATAAATAAATACCTCTTTATTAATGTGCTTTATTCAGATTCAGTTATTCATAAGATGTATGGAATGAAGAGACGAAACAAAATAAAGGGTAAGTTTGGACCTGGTGGAAATATCTGAGAGCGCTTTAATCACGTAACACGAAGTTAATTTTCAATAAGGATATACACTATACAGGTAGCATATATTTATAGTTTGGCCATGTATTTTAATACATTACTTAAATACACTACCTTTCAAGATAAAGGATTCTTTATTATTCATACAATCATATTCTAAAGCTAAACAATGTTGAATAAAACTCTAAAGGAAATGCATTATGAAAATTATAAACTAAAATTATCTTGAGGAGTATTTTAATTGCTTTATTAAAATAACTAGTTTAATAAAATGTAATGTAGCTTGTAGAGTAGGATTTACGAAGAACTAAAATTCTCTTTAAGACATAGGACTACCTTTATTAGCTAATACTTTTTTATTATCATGATTAAACACAATCATATTTTAGATATGTAGTTAAAAAGTTATTAATGAAAGTTAAATATAAATACGCTCTACTAAATATTTGAATAATAGTATCTTGTAGTAGTAGTAGTAGTAGTAGTAGTAGTAGTAGTAGTAGTAGTAGTAATAGTAGTAGTAGTAGTAGTAGTAGTAGTAGTGGTGGAAGTAGTAGAGTAGTAGTAATAGTGGTAATAGTAGTAGTAGTGGTAGTAGTAGAGTAGTAGTAATGGTAGTAATAGTAGTAGTAGTGGTGGTAGTAGTAGAGTAATAGTAATAGTAGTAATAGTAGTAATAGTAGTAGTGGTAGTAGCAGAGTAGTAGTAATAGTAGTAATAGTAGTAGTAGTGGTGGTAGTAGTAGTGGTAGTAGAGTAGTAGTAATAGTAGTAATAGTAGTAGTAGTGGTGGTAGTAGTAGAGTAATAGTAATAGTAGTAATAGTAGTATCCGACACCTTATCCCAGTCGGCAGCGTGTCTGCCTACTGAGCTAAGTGTTCCTGGTTCAATTCCTGGAATGGCAAAAAAGTTTATCCTTGGGGAGATATGGGTTTACCCTTCCACATTGATAAATTAACGGCTGGGGACTGAATGTTGTGCCTGTCCTAGTCTAAAGTTAGATTAAAAAGCATATGAAGCTACAACAGGCCTAGCAAGCCAGTCGTAGAAAATATATGGCTTGAGTAAAAAACTGACCCGAGTCACAGGCTGGAAACAGTAGTGGATATATATAATTATGGAATTGTAATAATAAAAATATATACTTATAAAATCGAATCAAATCAAAACAAATTATACATACACTTTGCCCTAGGGTTTAAATATTTTCTAACTGGATATCAGGACAAACCCACAAACAAATATTAATCGTCTCCACAGCCAAGAATTTAACCAAGATATTCTAGACCTGTGGCAATGATTCTGACCCCTTAGATCCTGGGGGGAGGCCCAAATTAATATTAATAACTCACTGAAGCGTGCAAACAAATTACTATAATTTATTACAATAATTGTACCAGCCTCAGTCTATTTAAACAATTTGACAACTTTCAATACCAGATTTGTATTACATTAGAAAGCACATGGGATTTTATTCATCACCGTGGTTACTACCTGTTCATGTTACACGTGATAAAAATATATTTTAATAGGGTAGGGATGAGGAAGGAAGCAGTTTAGAGATAATATACACAAATCTGCGTGGAAGGAGAGTGGGAAACTATTTAAGAAAAACCATCATCAGTGGACCAGACCGAGATTTGAACCCTGATCTCCCCGTCAACAGCCGGCTAGTATAACACGGGAGTGCAGCTTTATAACATTCTGCAAGTGATGTGAAAGGTAGAATTTAAAGTAAACGTACCCACATTTACGTGAAGGGAGATTTAAACCCGGACGGTATTCAAACCCCGAACTATGTCACCGAGAATCCAGTATATTACTAGAATGATGCCTTAGACCTTGCAACCTGATGTGGGTCAGAGTTTTTCAGCACAGGTTTTGAGCTGAACTAGATCAGTATTCGAACCTCGCTGCCTCCATGACTTTCCGGCAACCCTTATACTAAGATGTAGAAGCAACATCAATTGTTGATAATTGGACCACCCCCCAGGTTTTGTCACGTGAACATTAATCATTATATATAGGGGGGAGGGCTTTGCTCGTTTATCGTGTAACTAAGGGTTGGACGTTACATTGAATGGTGCGTTATGTGACGTCATCTATCAACTTGGTCAAGCCCCTACATTTCACGTCCCCGGTGATAGGTGACCGGATGCAGAAAAAAACAACTAAAAATACGTTTATATTCAAAATAAATCAAACGTCGTTCATAAACAAATAGAAAATCGCATCGCTTATAGCAACGTTTTAGCACAGGCATGACATTTTCGATGATTCTTAGAATAATGTGTTATTTAAAATAAAATAAGTATGAATATGAATAAATGTTTGGAATAAAGTTATTTATACGTGATATATTTAAAAAAAGTGAGTAAAAATATAAAATTCAAATAAAACATGAAGAAAATACTGTATTTATGTACAGTACGTACATTACTATTTTATTTTCGACCTCAGAGGAATTAGGGTAAGGTTCTCGCTTCAGAAACCTATGTTCGTGGGTTCAAACCCAGCCGAGGTCAAAGGATCTTTCTTGAGCGATAAGAATCCGTAGAACAACTTCCTTAAGAAGGGACGTAAAGCCGTCGGTCCTATGTCGATTGTGGCTTGTAAAATAACCCAGGAAGGTAGGTGAAAATACCTTTCCCGGCAAAATTGGTTGGCGCTTTCGCTCTTGCTCATAGAGAATCATTGTGCACTGCAACGGGGAACCACCACACTTTCTGAACAAGTTTTTCTTTTGATTTGCTTTATTTATTATTTAATAAAAATAGAATTAATTTAGTTTACCTTCATTTTACCTACTCTTACGTAATAACTCACAGAATTTTTTTTTCAAACAAATACCAACATAACATGCGCTTATCAATTGACGGTTAGGTTATGTTAGGTTGGTTAGTAATATAATCAACCAGTCGCAGACAGGCCTAAGACGAATGGGATTTTAACATTCTAGTTCAAATATATAGGGTACACCCACAGCTGATACGAGAGGCCCGATATCAGAACCCAACTGGGTGCTCGGGAAACGTTTATTTGTCAAAATATTGTTTCTAAAATTTCTCACCAACTGAGTGCAAATATACAGGTGTTTCTAAACTCTTTGCCCAAACTTAAGCCACAGAACTTGTAGACAGAAAGAAAGAAAAAACCCTCATTAAAAAAGTCTGAAGAATTCATCTTAGATTACTAAATATCAGTGTAAACAATATGCAACAGCACTGGGAGTAGGCAGCTTTAAGTACGTACGTGTACAACAAGTTGCATATAACTAAGTGAGCACATAGCAGCAGGTGCTCAAAACTCCCTTCCTCTGACAGAATGCACCGTCGGTTGCACGGCTGGGAACTTCTTCCCACCTAATTATATGCAACTTGCTGTACACGTACGTATTTACAGCTGCGTACTCCTGGCGTTGTTGCGTTTATCTGCAACTTACTTGTGTTTGTTTAGTAATGCGATGAATTTTCCAGACAATTTTTTACTAGGCATTCCTCTTTCTTTCTGCCCACAGATCCTAAGGTTTAAGTTTTGGCAGAGATTTTAAAAACACCTTGTATAGTAGGGTCTTTTAAAATCACAGATTTTATGGAAAAACTGCTAGTTGAAAATATCGAATAATAGTCTGAAACATTTTATTGGAACCTGTTATAAATATACTATAAGTTTACTAGACATATTTTTATGTTGACTAATAAGCATAAACTCACGTTGGCAGCCACGTGAGCTAGGGCGTCAATCTCATCTTGTCTGAATTGATAGTGACAGGTAGGTCAGTGTTAAAATCCCGCCTTTATGTACTAAGAGTAGTTTTCCATTTTCGGCATCGATGAGGGTACTTTTCCTCAAAATTCCACCTTCCTCATATTCATTCCGTCACTGTAAATATGCAGACAGCCTGGCCGAATGTTAAGAATTGGTAAAAATAAAATCGGAGCCGGTAGCTTCCTGCACATCCCTGTAGTTATGTGCTTACATGCTTTGGTGGTCGCATGGTCTAAGGTGCTATTCTCGTAATGAACTAAACTGTCAATAACTGGGAGATCGGGTTTAGAACCCCGGTCGCGTGTACTGAGGGTAGTTTATACTAAATTGGTTCCACTCTCCCTCCCCACAAATGCGGGTACACTTACTCTAAATTCAACTTTCCTCTTTCATAACTAACTAACGTAATTAGTAGATAGCCGTATAATCTGAAGAGGTGTTCAAAAGTATTATCATTATGTGATTATTGTTAAGCACAAGTATTGGGACTTTGGTTCGGTTCTGGGTAGTGCCAATCAATACATCAATTATTTGTTACAGGCTCGTCCTATAGTTTAATTTACTTTGTAAGTTGTGTGTCACAATTTGTTCACTAAATATGTGTTGAATGCTAAAACATAAAAGTTAGCTTTATATTTCACTGTACATAAAAAACTAACTTAACCTATCGTTTGACTAAGGTAATGATGTATTTTAATTTATTCTATTTTATTTGAAAAATATTGTTAATTTATTTTTATAAAGGCTGTTCAGATGCACAGTAAAACAATTTCTTTCTTTCTCCTTAATCAGTTTTATATAATAGCCACACTTTGCATGCAATCTTTTCATAAACTTCATGAACTCGCTACCTTATTATTCCAAGCAACCCTGGCAAGACATAATTTTCAAGTTAATTGGCGAATCTTATATGAAATAAATCTTCAATGATAATTCATTTATAGTGTTCACGAAGGTTATAAATAATACAAACTACTTAAAACCAAAATGACGTTTAGAGATCAGTAAACATTAATAATATATTAATATAAAGCCATGTAAGCTTTTTATTTTTATTTGTTTGCGATTATTGAAGTTTACTTAAGGATTATACAACTACCAAGAAGGTTAAGTATATAACGTCATTGGTTTTTAATTGGTAGCTCGAAGTTAAATTCTCAACCGAAAATCATAACGAGTGTTATTTTCCAAAAAAGGTATTTTAAATACTATTTATTTGGGAATAACCTTCCTCGGTGGCATAGTTGGCTAACGCGCTAGTTTCATATTGAGCCAGACTGCCAAGGATGGAGAGATTGAGGTTAGAATCTCGGTCGGGTGAACTGGGTGGTTTTTCCTGATAGGTTTTCCACTCTCCCTCCACGCAAATATGTGTTCACTTCCTCTAAATTCAACCTTCCCGATTCCTAACCCTTTAACGTAATCAGTACTTAGGAGTATAGCCTGAATGGGTAGTAAGAGGCGATGTTAAATGAAAAAATGAAAAAAAATACTTGGGAATAGTAGTGCATTATATTATTTTGCGCTTTTCGTACCAATTTATTAAACAATCACATTTAATTCTCTGATTTCCATTATATTCATGTTAGAACTTAATACTAATTTGATATATTTATTCGTAAACATAATTTAATTTGAACGTTTAACACAAGAGCTAATAGCGACTTATTTTATGGTTCAGGAGTGAGGTCACTTTAGAGTAAATGCAACAGAATTAATGTGGGGGACAGGTGAGAAACACAATAAAAATAGCATTTTGAAAACCATCTTGGCAATGCAAGCATAACGTCTCGAACCACCCAGCCACCGCTGCATGAGCTTAGCTTACTTAAGGTTTAAACGATCGAACGAACGATTTGTTGATATTTTACTAATTATAATTTTGAGTTCGTCCTGGTAACCGTTTCTGTACGCATTAATTAATTACATTAATGGAATAGGGATAAGGAATGTAGAAACTTGAGAGAAAATTCACCCGCATTTGCAGGGAAGAATCGTGGGGAGCAATTTAGTAGAAACTTCCCCCAGTACATCCTACCATAGTTTGAAACCCCAATTTCCCCGGAAATTCAGTTTAACACGATAGTGACTTTTTAGACCATGCGGCCACCGATGCGAGTATCTTTCCCTTTCTCGTAAGAAAGGTTTTAGGAAGGTGGTCACAGATAAATAGGAATGTGATGTTATACTAGGTAGTTAATATAATCATTTATTATGTCCTATAACCCAGAGACCCTACAGGTGTCCATAATGTTTGGATAAATGGGTAAAGGCACAGATACACAAATATAGGCAAATATTCGTGCTTATACGTGTTTTTAATGAGTTCTAAAAACATTAAGTGATATTACACTAAATGTTATTATTTATGTCCTGCCTTTGTTGGTGTGATTTTTTTCACTTTGTCTATGTGTGCAGACTTATGACATTCCTCTAGTTATTGGCACAAGGGATAGTTTTTAATATAAAAGATTATGACCTAAGTTGATTAAGTTTTTTAAGTTGTAGGCTATTATTATTATTATTATATATATATTATTATTATTATTATTATATCATTATCACTGCGTCTTACTACCCGTTCGGGTTATATGCACTTACCTAATGTGTAATGGTAGGGTGATTGTGAGATGAAATGGAGGAGTTACTGTTTAACATGGAATACGAACCACGGTGGAGGTCTGGCATTCCCTACACTCACAATAAGTCTTGTCAGAGGTGAAGGAAGGGTTTGGAAATCAGATAAATCTGCAATGGGACCAAGGATTGAACCCCGACCCCAGCACAGAAGTCCGACACCTTACCCCTAGACCGCCAGATCACCGTCGTGGGCTATTGAAATTTGTATGTACAATTTTAAGTATGTATTAATTACTACACATGTCAATGCTTATTCAATAAAGTGAATAGAATTGGGAGTATGAATAGTAATAAAATGCACCAGAATCTTTTGGAGATATGATTGTAAAACCACAGTAAGAATTCCACTAAGGAAACCGTTAAAATTGCACGTAGCTGGTAATTGACCCGTATTTTTGGCTCAGTGTAGAATCCAGTATTAGCATTATAGTGCCATTGTAGAATTATGTAAATAGGAAAAATATAACAACCAGAATTTATGTATTTGATTTACCAACTAGTGAAGGAATCCAAACGTAATGTCAAATATACATTTTCAGCTATGTTGATAAACAAACCAGGAGCCTTAGATCACTAGTCAGATGCACTATTTATCCAGATAAAATTTGTTACTGGTGCTGTGGGCACGTGGATAAAGGCGTAAGTCTCACATTGTATGATTTTCCGGTAACGAGAAGGTTGGGGCTCAAATCCCAAACGAATAAACTGAGATCTTTTAAAATTTTGATTGTATCCCAAACCTCATCCATGCTAATGCTGTTACACTTTCTATCAATTATACTTTCATCATTCTTAACAAGATACGATGCACAGAAAAAAATCTACTGGTTTAATATAATCTGGTGTTTAAATAGTGAACGCTAAATCTCCCAAAATATGTTTGTGTTAGTTAATTTTATTTTACTCAAGGTATGACCTAGTCGCTATACGAATTCCTCCCACAGAATGCTGACCCCTGACTGGCAGAAATAGTGTACAGTAATTTAAGTAGACCAAACTTTTAATCTTTTTTATTTTTTAACCTTTTTATGTGTATTTTTTTAAGTAGCGATTGTGAGGGTCAACATTTAACACCCCTGAATTAGTTTCAAGTGTGAATAACTGTTCTGAGGGCTTGTGGCTAGAGGTCCCCATACCCCCTCGTCCACCCACCCCCATGAAATGGGGTTAAAGGGTTTGTGGGAGGGTGGTTGTGACACAAAAGGGGGTAAGAAGGGGGTAAAGAGATGAGGGTCGATGAAAAAGTTTTGTAAACTGGGAGTTCTGCCCTCCCGCTGTGGTTTCTGCTTGTTACTTTTGCCATCTGATATTTTTCTCTTTAATTAAAACTTGCTACTTCATCAACTTTTAAATCCATCTCTATTCTTCTTCAAGCGAGCACATCTAGCCCAGATTTACTTAGATATATAGATCTAGCTAAAAAAAATCAACTAAACCATTCTTTTGGTAAAAAGTTTTGATAAAAAGGAAGCTTCCGTTCGTATTTTGAAAATTATCAGATAATAGAATCACTAATAACGTTCCGTCATTCTAAGGTCAATTCTACTCCCCCGTATTTTAAATGGTCAGAAGGGGATAGAAAGAGAAAACCTATTGTAGTCTACAAAAATATTCGTGGATTCAAGTCAATATATCACACAATAATCGATAACATATTTTTTCCCTCTCTACATAAAGGGAGGCATCAGTATTCATATCTTGACGTGTAAAATAGAGCAGCAGAGCCTCGCTGTGCCCCATGCTTGCTCTTCATACTCTAGCCCGCCCCCTTTCTCTGATTCTCTCTGTCACACACAAACAGTAGGACCCAACATAGCTCATGATCTGTAAAAACATCGCTGTCAGTAGACCTTGCTCGACATCATACAATGTTGTATGTATGAGGAAGTAATTTCACTTTCATTTTTTATCAAGAAGAAAAAAAATTAATATAGCACCAAGTCTTACTACCCGATATACGCCTAAGTACTAATTACACTAATAATATAGGGATTATGAAGGCTTAATTTAAAATAAATGCACCCACATTTGCCTGGAGGGAGAATGGAAGACCATTTAGGAAAAAACTCTCTCAGTGCACCCGACCGGGATCGAACCCTGGCCTCCTCGTCTTCGGCAGTCTAGTCCAACACGAGAGTAACGCGTTAGATTACGCGGCCACAGGAGCAGGTGTTTATCAATCTACCGGAAGGTTTTTGTACAATAGTTTTAACGTATGCCACCGCAGACTATCGGATGGACGTTCCTTTTAAACCTAACTTAAGCCTAATTAACCAAACCATGGCAACCATAAGAACAATTCCCTTTCGGAAAAAATACCGATAGTACTGCCGGGAATCTAACCTGGGGCTTCTAGATCAGTAGCCAGGAATTCTGACCATTAGAGCAGGAGGCCAGTCTTTAATGTGCCTGACATAATAAGTTAGGCCAACTGACTGGGTTGGTCTAGTGGTTTATCTCTCCTGATTTCCGATCCATAGGGCCGGAGTAGTTTAATCTCAACCGGATGCACTGAAAGTGAAGTTCAATTAATGGTTTTCCAGCCTCTTTTTAAATGGATGCTGGTGCGTTTTCTTGAAACTACCCTTCTACAGCTGGGATTTTTATATCATATTTAGTGTGTTTTTCAGATTACCTGAACGGGAAATGGTACAAATAGCTCTAAAAATGTAATGAAGAGAACATTCCTGGCTTGGGCCAGTTTTTCATTCAAGCCATATATTTCCCACTACCGGCTGGCTAGGCCTGTCGTAGCTTCTTGTGTCTTATAATCTATCTTAAGACTAGGACAGGCACAACATCCAGTCCGCGGCCATTAATTTATCAATGTGAAAGGGTAAACACATATTTTCATCAATGATACATTTTCGGCAACGCCGGGAATTGAACCCGGGACCCTTAACTCAGTAGGCAGACCGGCTACCTACTGAGCTAAGGTGTCGGAACTATAATATAGATATAATATAAAATATTTGCTCATAATGTTCATTTATATGTATTTTAATTCCTCTGTTTCTTCAGACTTTCATATTTATGCTCTTTATTTTGTTTCAACGTTATTATTAATCTTAGCAACATATATAATTCCAAAAATAGTCTTCAAAATTGAATAGGCTATATTTAGGCCTAAGGAACTTATAAATCTATTGATAAATTTAGTTTTGAATAACCTTTCTGTGCATCTTTAAAGCACAAATTATTAAAAGTTTTGACTTGGCTTGGATGACCAATTGAAACATTACTCGGGAAAGTAACATATTATTTGATATATTGATAGTAATAATTCATTTAGTTTGTTCAAACAGGGGCTGTAATTGTAGGGATGGAATCCTCGAATCCTCGGACCCTTGAATTCCTTGAATCCTTTGGGATATTCGAGATAATATCAGATTCGGGACTCAAATATTAAAAAAAAAAAATTGAACTGTAGTTTGTTTTATAGATATACCTTATTGGTGGTTCAGATTAATTATTATAATTAAAGAACAAGCTTGACAATCGGACCCCACATAATAATTTAACACTTGTCTGAATGCATAAACTTTATACCGTAGTTAATGTATTATAGCAAAAATGGTTAAAATTTAGTTATTATTTTTATTTTTTATCAGTCCATTTTATTTATACTTCTTCTTTTGTTTATAATTTTTTCCAAGATTCTAATGCGAATTCAAGATTCGGGATTCAGTGATAAAATCAAGATTCTGATTCGAGATTATGATTGGTAAAATAGTATAATCTACCCATATCTACAGTACCTGTAAATCTTGAGCTAAGTAACTAAATATAAATCAGTTTAGATATGTATATTATATAAACTATCGGGAGCACAAGGATTATTAACTAGAATGAAATGATATATTTCATCCCCACATTTGAACGTACAACTTCTGTGGTCATAAAAGAGAAACGTTTGCCGTATTGCAGAGTAAGCCGTTGACGGGGAGACTGTTAAATAAACGCTTGAGACTCCAATTTGGCGAACTCTGGAAAGGCTTTATAACGGCCACTTCAGCCTCCAGACCTAATTGATTTTTCTTGTAGCGGTCATCTCAAGCTTCCTCCCCTCTTGGTTTATGTACCACATACAAGGCCAGTATTAGCTCTGCGCCAGCAAAATGGCCGAACAATACAATAGTTTGCCAAACAACGTTACGTTATTTTCGCTTTCACTCCCTCAACCCTCACTTACTTTATCAGGAAACAACTTTGTGTACAGTACAACGACACATACAGTAAGCTTACTATTGCCTCAACTTTACTTTTAATACAGGAAGATTCAAATGTTCTGTACGCCATCACGACTGGGTATTTACCAAACAAGTCGACCACGAGTTGCATGAACTGTGTTTCTGAAAGTTCAGAGTAGCTGACTTATCACACTCTTGTTTTAAGGTGGGAGTGGAGGGAACGAGAGAAAGGCCATTGTTTTTGCAGATTTATAACAAAACCTATTTTTTTTTCAAATAAATCAAATATATCTTCAGTACAAACAAATAGTTTAAATTATTAATATGTTGATATCAACAGTTGTTGAATATCTGTCATGAGCATAGCCGCATTAGGTGAGCATTTAAATACAGAGAAAAAGTTGTCAGATATTAAAGAATTGTTTACACCACCATGTGAATAAAGTTAAACCTTATGTTTCTATTGAAGAAATCTTTTATTTATTTACAAAAGAAAAGTTTGATATAAAAGTAAATTAAATTAAACCCTTTTCTCGTGTCCCTTACTTTCTCACCTTAAGGTGAGATGGAAAGGAGCGTGAGAAAAAGCCAATGTTTTTGCAATTTTTATGGCAAAAGATTGTTTTTGCCCAGAATAAATAAAATATTAATACAGAATAGAAAGAGAGTTTAATTTTCTCCACATGATGATATCAACCATTCTTGAATATATCTCAAGAGTGTCCTGGAATTTAATGACAACGTTCTCTATTCATTTTAAAAAGTTTGTTAAATAATTCCACCATGCTCATGACAGATATTCAGGAACTGTTGATATTACCATGTGAAGAAAATTAAACGTTTTGTTTGTACTGGGTAATATTTTATTTATTTTAGCAAAAAATAATAATTTAAGAATCAAATAGCCAAAGCTATTATTTATACTTTTAGTGAGGATTACTCCATCTAGATATCATATTCTGAAAATTAATAAAATCACATATTTGTAGCCGACGATTTCCGCACGTCCATCATAGACTCTGCCTTAAAATATGATTAAAGAATGACCCTGGACACGAGACTATTACTGGATAGCTCAGTGGTAAGAGCATTGGCGTACTAAGCCAAAGGTCCCGGGTTAGATTCACGTGTCTAGGTGTAATTTTTCAATTTTCAGAATACAAAAAAGTTTTGCCATAAAAACTGCCAAAACACTCTTTTTAGCGGCCCTTACATCCACACCTTAAGCCGGGTTCACACTTGTAAAATATCCTTGTAACATAGCCCCGTCGCGATTAGGGCTAGAGCGGCTCGACGATACGCGTAACGACACGTTTGGCCACCAAATTTCGGCAGATCTGATCGACGTTCCTTCAAGATATGTGAATAGCAATCAGTGGTGTGTTGTGGAGCACATTCAAACTCACCGTGGCCTCATTCCTCAACCCGTAGCTTCCTTTGAAGAGACAGCAAATAAACGTGGGTCGCAATGATCTGATGAGCCGTATCGCTCTCAAGATCGTGTCGAGGATACGGGGTCCCATCCAAACCGACGCGTTCAAGATACCCGTCACCCGCTTCGGTGGCCGCGTGGTCTGACGCGCTAGTATCGTGTTAGACTAGACTGCCAAAGACAGAGATATCGGGGTTCGATGCTTGTCGGGTGATGAGGGTGGGTTTTCCTAAATGGCTTTCCACTCTCCCTCCACGCAAATGCGGGTGTATTTCCTCTAAATTAATCCTTCATATACCCTAACCCATTATTGTAGTAAGTAAATAGACGTATAACCTGAACGCGGCGCTAAAATAATATACGCGTCGGTGATACGATATGAGGATCTGTTACAAGTGTGGGTCCGGCATTATAAAGACATAAAATTATAGGTAGTGTATGACCTTGGGCACGGTACCAACCAGGTTATTTAAGTGGAGGAGCATTGGTGCCACATAACCCGAAAAAAATTGTTATTTCTAAATATTGTATTTATACAACTGAAAAATATAAACGCAGATTTTAAATTGAATCAACCGTCAGGGCTGGTGAAGAGGTAATTAATTATTCTTGATTGTGGCCCACCCAGCGTGAAAATCGTAACTTATCAACTCTCTCACTACTGACGGTACTAGAACTATAGCTTTAAAGTTGATTACGATTTTTATGGTGGATTAAATAGCCAATCTATTAGGCCTATATTATTTGTTAATTTACGGTTATAGCCGCAACCAAATATATTTTCTTTAAAATTGAAAAATGGCATCTCTACATGAGAATCGAACCTGAAACCTTAGATGTAATACGCCAATGCTCTAACCACTGAGTTATTCAAGATTCTTCCCGTATCCAGGGTTATTCTTAACACGTAGTTTAAGGCTGAGTCTGTGATGGACGTGTGTAAATCGTCGGCTACAAATGTGTGATTTTAGCTCATATTCTTAATTGATCACTCATGGGTAGCTGACGATCTCCGCACGCCCATCACATACTCTGCCTTAAAATATTAGTAAAAAATGACCTTGAACACGGGATAACTCCTCGATAGCTCAGTAGTTACAGCTTAGACGTACTATGTCAAATGTCTTGGTGTTCAATTCCCATGTACAGGTGACATTTTTCAATTTTGAAGAATAATTTTTTATGTTGTTTATAGTACAATTTGTATCTAAAAATTATATATCGACACATGGCCTACAAAAAAAAACACTAAATATTCACTCTACATAAATTTAGAATGTAATATCGTGTTAAAATGATAATTTGAGATAATTATAACTAACGATAATATTTTAACAGTATTGAGACTATATTACAAAGGTTATCGCAGAATAGCATATGTTTAATTGATTAAATTTGATAACAATTGTATTCTTATTAGGATGATCTTTATACCAGTTTGACAAATTTAAATTTTATTCCACGCTGAAGGAAAGCTTTTCTAAAATGTTGGAGAAATGTTAAGTTAATCCCCCCTGCCTCAACCCATTTTGGTTCCCACACTCCCATTTTGAAATGTTAAAACTTATTTGATTATCTGGGATTGTTCTTTTGCCGCTTGACAAATTTCAATTTTCAACCCCCTTGAAAACTAGTGTTATACATTAGTTGCATCAATTTCGAGCGTTTCCCTTTCTCAGGTTTTCATTTTGAAACTCCACCCACACATACATCATTCGGTTATCCGTGAGGTTAAATTTACTTACATGGCAAAATTTAATTTTATAACACAACGAGAAGGTTTTTTTTTTCTATTGGTTTAGAAAGTTTTGAACCCCCCATTTATTTGAACCAATTTTGTAATTTCAAACTTTTAGTATATTTTTGTTTTTAATTATTTTTGATGATTTAGTTGGCTTCTTGAAAGTATTTAAATTTTTTACCACACTTTAAATATTTTTTTCTGCTAGTTTTTTTAGATTATTAACCTTAATTTAGGCCAGATCTTGACTTTAAAATTAAAAATAACTTTCATGCTTTCTATACATCTGCGAGATTTATATATTTTTTCCATACTGAAAGGTAGTTTTAGATTAAAGCTTTATAAATATATTTACATCCCCCCCAAATCACTGGCTCCCTTCCTCATTTCGAATTTTAAAACGGGTTTTTATTTATTTCTACATCTTGATTTTTTTAACACATGGGTGATGTTTAGTAATTACAAATTTGTAGACGTACAGCCTGGACCATCTCTTGTACCCCCATTTTAAATTTAATATGTTCATACTTATCTCGCTGTCACATTACATGCATTCAAATATTTCAATTTTCCATTATATTGAAAAATGTTTTATTCCTTTATGGAAATTTCTGGTGGGCCCTCTTCCCATTTAAAATTTAAGAATGTTGAGACCGTTATGGTGGTATTGGGGTGGTCCTTATGCCTGCTTGGAAAATGCCAACCATCCATCACATTAATTTACATCAATTTCTATTTCCAGCCTATGGTCCGGGTAGGTTTTTTATTCAAGCAATATATTTTCCCCTGCCAGCTTGCTAGGCCTGTCGTAGCTTCATATGCCTCATAATCTTACTTAAGATTAGGACAGACACAACATCCAGTTCCAGTCCGTTAATTTATCAATGTAAAAGGGTAAACGCACACTTTGCCAAAGATACATTTTCGGCCATGCAAGTAATGTAATCCGGGACTCTTAGCTCAGTAGCCAGACACGCTAACAAATGAGCTACTGGGTCGGTTTATCACATTTATAAATAGTATATTATTTTAATTTTGTAAATTAAAAAACACCCAGATTCATCAGCCCCCCCTTATAAAGATAAGATATTTAACACTAATTTTATTATTTGGGGCAAACCCTCTACATTCATGGCAAATTCTAATTTATTACCTTCCCTAAAAGGTATTTATTTCTACTTAAATTCCCCATCTTCATATCTTACGGGATTAAATTTTTTAATTTAAAATGTTCAAATATTTATGTTTATTTTGAGTGCGATCTATACCGGCTTTCCGAATTTCAGTTCTCTACCACACAAGAAAGTAGTTTTTATATTACTTTAGGATATATTAAGTCCTCCCCTAGTCATCTTCTCAACTCCCTTTTAGAAATTTCCAATTATAAGATTTATTTTCTTATTTTGAAGAGTTATTTTACCTGCTTACCAACATCTAAAAGGTTTGTTTTTCTTTCCATTGCCTACAGCCCTCTGCCCTCTTTTACTATTTCCCGGGGTCCCATTTGAAATTTAAGATTTTCAGTCATTCATGGTTATTTTAAGTGGTCTCTTTACCTTCATTATGAATTTAGGTTTTCTTAAGCAATAGTTGTTGTTTCTATCATTTTGAGAAATTTTAAACTCCTTTCGATCCCCATTTTCCAACTACTATTAGAAATTTCGAATTTTTAGAAGTATTTAGTTATTTGGAGCTACTAATATACATTTCAGCCAAATTATACACCAAACATTAAGATTGTTTCTGTTTGTAGACCAAACAACATCCGCTATTTCCCAGAATTCCATTAAAAAATTTAAACTATTTAGACGTTAATGTTCAATTCAAGGGGTCTTTTAAACAGCCTGTCAAATTTTAATTTGATTCCAAACTAATGAGTAGTTAACAAATCCCTTTCTCCAGCTCACGCTGAGAAATTTCATATTTCAAGATTTAATTTGGTTGTATGGATTTTTCTCTCCATCTGGCTGCCATATTTTCATTTTATGCTTTATATAAAATGTGTGGTATAATTACCCCCCTTACTCTTATTTTTCATAGCCCCATTTTGAAATTTTCCAATTTAGATTTTTGTGATCATTTTGGACGATCCTTCTACCTTCTTGACGATATTCAGCAATACAGCTCATTATATCGATCTTATTTTTTTACGGTCACAATGTATAACACCTGTTTAACCACCTTGGGGGTTGAATTTCTCAATATCCCTTCTTATCGGATGCCTACGACCTGAAAGGAACCACCCTGCCTTATTTCAAGATTCCACACCCGGAGGTTCGGGAGGTACGGTGTTGAGTAAGTGAGTCAGGGCTTTCGTCTGTATATAATATATAACATACATTTTACCAATTTGTTTATGATAATGGCTCCAAGATATATTACTAAAACCCGCTTCGATGACCGCACTGTTTAAAGCGTTACTCTCGCAATAGACTGCCGATTACGGGGATATCGGGCTTTGAATCCCAGCTGGTTTTTTTCCTGAATTGTTTTCCACTCTTTCTCCACTGAAGATTCTGATAAACTTTCTTTAAAATTCAATGTTCTCATCCCTAGAGCACTAGCGTAGTTATTACAAATACGAATAAACCGAACGGGTAGTAACACACGGTGCTAAAATATGAACAATCCACTTGTATTATCCACAAATAATGTATCCAATGACTATGATTGGTGAAAGAGGGATGATTAATAAATAAGTTTGTCTCGTTTTTAGTGACTTTTTAGTCAAAACGTAGAGTTAATAGTTTCCACGTGTATTGCCATTCAAAAATTAGCTTGTAAGGTTTAAAACCACTCATATGTACGTGATACAATTAATCTTTACTTAATCACATCAAATAAATCTACTAGCGTCAAATTTTAAAATAAAATAGGAAAATGTTATTAATTAAAAATATAATTATATTTAAAGGCAGATCAAAAATATTTATTAAACAAGCCTTGCAAATATATTTCATTTCACGCCGAGGCTGAAGTTTTTGTTTTTTCACAAGCAGTAGCGTTCCTAGGGGAAATTTAAACAGAACAATTTATTAACAGATTATAAATAGTGCACATTGGTGTTGGTAAACCTGGCTTCCTTTAACACTGGTTCCTATAGCCAGAGTTTGCTACAGTGCGGTTTTTATTTTTACTACTAAAACTTCGGATAATGCGTATTATGGCGGGCGTTAACGTGGTTCGGTCTGAGTCGGTATGTACTATTAACATTTTCTGAGGAGGAGAGAGACCTTCCAGAAGCTTCGAGTACTTCACTTAATAGCTTACGTCACCAACAAAATCATCCATGGTTTATAAAAGTCCACGCAGTAAGTTTCTATTGTATGGGTAGGGCTATATATAGTCGGGTCGTAATAGAAAAACCTTTTATAAGACTTGTTACATCATTACTGTTTCCAGCCTATGGCCTGGGTCAGTTTTTTATTCAAGCCGTTATACTTTCCAATACCTGCTTGCTGGCCTGCCGTAGCTTCAAATGCCTGATAATCTAACTTAAGATTAGGACAGGCACAACATCCAGTTCCAGAAAGTGATGCTCCAGCACGCCCTTCACTAAAACTCATAAATCATACTAAAGTAAATTTTAAATATATGTTATGCATCAGGACCATAGTTTAGGGTGTCACTCTTTCAATGGACTAAACTGCCGATACAGGGCGATCAGGGTTTCGAATCCTCTTCGGGTGCATTGAGGTTGTTTTTTTTTAAAAATTTTCCACTCTCCCTCCACAAAAATGTGGGTACGTTTTCTATAATCACTAGCTCATAGCGTAATTATTACATATGTTTATAACCCAAACAGGTAGTAAGACGTGATGGTTAAATTGTATAATTATGCCTGAAATTAAGTCTACGTGCCTACTTATGCGTGGTGTAAGCATTTAGGATAGCAAACATTGACTAAAGAATGTATCTTACAGTTGTCAAAGTTGACACATAAGTCAAAGGCGACAGTTTCTCGTGGATACGTGGGTCTCTTTAAATGCCAGGTGAACCTGCACTCGTAATCATGTGATCTAAGGCGTTTAACACACAATACACAAGAGTAACGTTCACATGAAGGTAGGGGTTTGAGTCATGACAAAGTACATTGGTATGGGTTTCCCAAATATGTTGTTTCGATGTAATTTCCCCATCTTTAATCCACGCTTATGTGAGTGCATTTCTTCTCAACAAACTTCTTTATCCCGACTGTTAAGGTGTTGGTAGCGGGTTAGATACTAAGCATAGTTGAAAACTTTATTATTTCCGAAACTGGAACATTTCCTTTTAAGGGTATGAATCAATGGCCGGGATACTGGTTGTTGTACTATTATACAATTAAGTTAGTTTGCGAGTCATACAAAAATTTGGTTCAAATATTACAGGATGGATACGACGCCATATAAACTGCCAACCAGTACCATACAAACTTTTAGACAACAAACTGGCTGACAAGATACAAAATATTATTTGGAAGGAAGGGTGGGTCAAGTGGGCGACCCGACTAGTACCAACTGCCAGACAATCTCAAATAGGATACAAAGTGATAGACAACAAGCGATCAAACACGACTATTACCAACTGCCAGACAATCTCACATAGGAGTACAAAGTGATATGATAACCAAGCGATCAACAAGACTTGTACCAATCCAGGACAATTTCAATAGGATTCAAAGTGATAGACAACAAGCGATCAACAGACTTGTACCAACTGCCAGACAATCTCACATAGGAGTACAAAGTGATAGACATCAAGTGATCAACATGACTTGTACCAACTGCCGGACAATCTCACATAGGAGTACAAAGTGATAGACAACCAAGCGATCAACACGACTTTACCAACTCCAGACAATCTCACATAGGAATACAAAGTGATAGACAGCCAAGCGATCAACAGACTTGTATCAATGCCAGCAATCTCACTTAGGAGTACAAAGTGATAGAAAACAATCGATAACATCGACTTTACCAACTGCAGGACAATTCACATAGGAGTACAAAGTGATAGAGGCAGCCAAGCGATCAACATGACTTGTACCAACTGCCGGACAATCTCACATACAGTACAAAGTGATAGACAACCAAGCGATCAACATGACTTGTACCAACTCCCAGACAACCTCACAGAGTTAACGCATTGTGGATTTTATTTGAAGCCTATTTTCATTGTGTGACATCCATTTTGTTAAATGTTATTTTCCCAAAGTCTTAAGCCAAGATAAATGACAGCTTAGTCTCAGATATAGATAATGAATGGATAGTGTTTGAATTAAGTGTACCCACATTAGCATGGATAATGGGTGGTAAAATCACATATTATACCCAATCGTGTGCCCAGCCGAGATATGAGCATTGACCACCCCATCGCATTACATTTTGATCCTGGTAGACAACGTTACAATCGGTGCTCAATTTTTGTATAAGACTAACAGAATTTTTTTTTTATTGTGGTAGATGGTATATCGTAATTGTTTTATTGATTGAATAGTTTATTACGGATTACACATATGCATGGCAACCATTTTATGGGGTATGTTTATTTAAGCCACGTAGCAATAAAACAAGCTGTTCTCAAGATTTACAGAGCAACACATAATTAAACCACTACACGTTCACTTTGGATTTACTTTGGTTGGAATTTAATCTGACGTAAATATAAATATAGACTTATGCTTAAATTGGTTTTGTATTTAATTAAATGAAATTTATTTATACGGGCAAAGAGATATTTACAGATTTAAAAATAAATCTTATGGCGTAAGCCCGCATCAAGCCATACCGACCAAGCAGCTGCCGTCTGCTGCTGGAGATATGGTTGCTTCTGTTGATATAGATTATAGGGTATCATCTGGTCAGCAAAATGATTCTTTCGGTCAATAATCTCAATTTGTTAGACCACGTGGCTACTTTTTTCCATTCAAGTAAATACTCATTTTTCCTCGCCAGGCTAAGTTGACCTAGTTTCAGATCCACCGCTTCACAGAAATATTTGGAAGACCCGGTAATCGAACCCGGGCCCTTTGAACCACAGCCAACACTCTGACCACTATATCACAGAGGTGGTCATATACAGATTAATAAACATATTAGTAGGGAGACTTATCAACTATCAGGGCAGGGAGGGGTGGAAAAGATTACCCCCTCCCCTCAACACTTTCCCTCCCCTCCCGCGGCGTGGAGCTCGTGGACGTGGGTTCTGTCTCTCTCTCTGTCTCTCTCTCCCCATCGAACACATATGCACATAGGAATACTGGGGCATTGAGGGGGTGGGGAAGTGTGCCCCACCCTAACCCCTTCCCTGAAGTATGTTGGAGTTCTCTCCCACTCTCTCCCACTCAATCTGGATATAGGTAGGAATACTGGGACAGCTAGGGGAAATATGGTGAGGGGATGTAGTTATACCCTCTTATACATGCATCATCTACTGAGGCAGAGAGGAGAAATGTAGAGAATGAGGGGAGTATCATGACGAGGGTGATGGGTTGCAGCTCTGTTCCAGGACGACGAACTTTTTATGCTCTACACATCTCCAGTCATCCCCCTCCTCCGAGGCCGTGCCGAGAGCTAAGATGTCTGATGATGTGTTTGACTGTCGAGGATATGAAGATCCAGGTTCGAATCTCGGTCAGGTGAACTGAGGGTTGGTTTTCCACTCTCCCTCCAAGCAAATGCGGGTTCAATTCTTCTAAGCTAATACGGGCGTACTTACTTTAAAAATTATTCGTCTCCATTTCAGGAATTCAAAACTTAAAAAAAATTTAGAATTAAAACGAGGAGATCGAGGTTCGAATCTTGATCAGGCGAACTGAGGGTTGGTTTTTCCACTCTCTCTCCAAGCAAATGCAGGTTCACTTCCTCTAAGCTAATACGGGCGTACTTACTTTAAAAATTATTCATCTCCATTTCAGGAATTCAAGACTTAAAAAATTTTTAGAATTAAAACGAGGAGATCGAGGTTCGAATCTTGGTCAGGTGAACTGAGGGTTGGTTTTCCACTCTCGCTTCAAGAAAATGTGGGTTCAATTCCTCTAAGCTAATACGGACGTACTTACTTTAAAATTATTCATCTCCATTTCAAGAATTCAAAACCTAAAAAAAAATTAGAATTAAAACGAGGAGATCGAGTTCGAATCTTAGTCAGGTGAACTGAGGGTTGGTTTTTCCACTCTCTCTCCAAGCAAATGCGGGTTCCTAATTCAACCCTCCCAATTCCCAATTAGTACTCTGAACGATTTTACACTCTCATCATGCACAAATGATGGTACATTTGTTACATTGTGAACGTACAAATTTGTATGTGTATATCATTCTATCTGTCTTATATAATCAAAATTCGTATAAGAATTAAAACGGGAAGATTGAAGTTAGAATCTTGGTCGGGTGAACTGGGTCTGTTTTCCGCTCTACCTCCAAGCAAATGAGAGTTCTTAATTCAACCTTCCCAATTTCTAATTAGTACTCTGAATGATTTTACACTCTCATCATGCACAAATGATGGTACATTTGTTATATTGTAAACGTTCAAATTTGTATGTGTGTGTGTATATCATTCTATCTGTCTTATATAATCAAAATTCGTTTAAGAATTAAAACGGGAAGATCGAAGTTCGAATCTTGATCGGGTGAACTGAGGGTTGGTTTTTCCCACTCTCCCTCCAAGCAAATGTGGATCCCTAATTCAACCTTCCAAATTCCTAGTCCATTAGCGAAGGGGGGAGGGGATCGAGGTTCTAATTTCGGTCTGTGCGAACTGAGGGTAGGTTTTTCCCGCTAACACTCAAAGCAAATGCGGGTCCCTAATTCAACCTTCCCAATTCCTAATCCATTAGCGTAGGGGAGATCGAGGTTCGAATCTCGGTCTGGGTGAACTGAGTGTTGGTTTTTCCACTCTTTATTCATCCTCATTTCAGGAATTCAAAAGCTAATTTTTTTTTTTTTTTCAAATTAGATTATGTAGTTCAATTCTATACTGTACATTTCACTTCATGTTACATTATATTCGAAATTCGTAAAACGAGGAGATCGGGGTTCGAATCTCGGTCAGGGTGAACTGAGGGTCGGTTTTTACTACTCTCCTTCCAAGCAAATGTGGATCCCTAAATCATCCTTCCCAATTCCTAACCCATTAGCGTAGGGGAGATCGAGGTTCGACTCTCGGGCTGGGCGAACTGAGGGTTAGATTTTCCGCTCCCCCTCCAAGCAAATGAGGCTTCCCGAACGATTTTATACATTATGCGCAAATGATGGTACATTCGTTATTTGGAAGCTTTTTTTAAAATATCGGGAGATGACGTCTTTGTGAAGATCGAGGTTCGAATCTCAGTCAGGATAAACAAGGTATAGTTTTTCCATTCTCCCTTCAAGCAAATGAGGGTTCCTAATTCAACCTTCCCAATTCTCAATTAGCACTGTGATTGATTTTACGGCCTCGTCATGCACCTGGAGCTATAAACTCTAACCATGATAAATACGCGTATAGTCTTTCGCTCGCTGTAGGGAGCGATGGGTTCGGGACGGAGAGGCAGGTCATTCCCACGACCAGAGGAAGTTATATGCACACACGGTGGGAATGGAGAGATGAGGGGTGAGCTTCAGGACACGAGGATCAACCCTCGAGACATGTTAAGGTCGTATCGCAAAGCCCGGCGGTGGTTTGATTTCCGTAAGAACCAACCAAGTCAAGGACTCGATTCCCAGCCGTCTCCCTCCCGGGAGTACGGGCTTGGTTCCCTACCCTCCTTTACCACGGCTACGAAAGTTCTCTCCTGAGGGTCTGAGCTTCAATCCCGGGAAACATGCATATCTTCCGGATTCGAGCATGACCGAGATACCAGAAAATGAATCCCTCTATATTGAGATAGTCCTAACCAGTCCACCTCACTACAGCCTGAGCTAGTTCTATCCAGGCCGCTACTTTACACACTATCTCTATCATGAGCTAGTTCACCTCATTACACCCTATCCCTATCTTGAGCTAGTTCTATCCAGTAAACCTCATTACATCCTGAGCCAGTTCTATCCAGTTCACCTCATTACATCCAATTCCTATCGTGAGCTAGTTCTATCCAGTACAACTCATTACACCCTATCCCTATCTCGAGCAAGTTATATTCAGTCCACCTCATTACACCCTATCCCTATCTTGAGCTAGTTCACCTCATTACACCCTATCCCTATCTTGAGCTAGTTCAACTCATTACATCCCTATCCCTATCGAGAGCTAATTCTATCCAGTCCAACTCATTACATCCTATTCCTATCTTGAGCTAGTTCACCTCATTACATCCTATCCCTATCTTGAGCTAGTTATAGTCAGTTCAACTCATTAAACTCTATCTCTATCTTGAGCTAGTCCACCTCATTACACCCTATCCCTATCTTGAGTTAGTCATATTCAGTTCAACTCATTTTATCCTATCCAGTCCAACTCATTACACCCTATCCCTATCTTGAGCTAGTCCTATCCAGTTCACTTCATTACACCCTATCCTATCTTGAGCTAGTCTATCCGGTCCAAACAATTACACTCTATCTCTATTGTGAGCTAGTTATATCCTGTCCAACTCATTACACCATATCCTTATCTCGAGCTAGTCCTATCAGTCCACCTCATTACACCCTATCCCTATCTTGAGTTAGTTCAACTCATTACACCCTATCCTATCTTGAGCTAGTTCACTCATACACCCTATTCCTATTTGAGTAGCTAAGACGTTGACGATTTGTCTAGTTAATTGACGTAATTTCTCGAACTATCCTCTCAAATCAACCAACATCTGAAGGAGCTAACAGGAGGACGGCCGGAACACATTTATCTTCCTTGCGAAGATTAGAAGGAGCTTTACGTGGGAAACTTGCCGAGTGCGGTCAAAGTTAATTTCTGGAACGGGACCCTCTTTCTGGAAAATGTGGGAAAATCTTAACGTTCGATGTAGAGGGGAACTTAAAAGAGGAAACATGTCGGTTTTTTCTCTCCTACAACCCCCCGAGCTAAGTCTGCATATCTAAGCCACTTAACGCGTTTCTTCGCGCTCAGAGAAGTACTGATGAAGGAATATAGCTTGAGTCTATTGGGGCTCTTATCATGTAGATGCTCTCAACAATCATCCCTTAGCTTACCATTCTATAAATGTTCCACCATTCGTCTCTCACACGTGTAGGGTATCCCTCTACCGCACATGAGGGTTCTCTCTCTCAAAACAAGGTCTAGTAGAACAAGCTTCAGTCAGATTTCAACCATAAGTAAAATAGTCTTATGATCATGAACACAGCTCGAGAATAAGCATTGACCGGGCGCTAGAATTACGTCGCTAGCGGAGGTGAGCTCTCCTGAATGCCGTACTAGGGGTTTAACGAGCCCGAGTGCGTTTGGCTGGTTGCAGTAACCTTGTACGGTAGGGGTATCATGTCACTTGCGAGTTTATCCGGGCTCAGTATTACGCGCACTGGTTGGTGCGAGGACTGGAGGGTTTTTAGTGATGAATCGGCTGGGAGTAAGGTTCACCGGCAGATAACTTCCATCCCTCACGAAGCGAGTATCCCACGATTTTATCCTCCCCCTCCTCTGTAACCCGTACAGGGCTTATAGTTCACACGCATGGGCATCTGTGCAAGATGAACTATGAACTTTCCGAGTCACACGCTGACTCCTTATATATAGAAGTAAGCCTTCTTAATGAAATCATTACTTACTATCTACATTCTAGAGGAAAATATCTCCGCAAACAGTAAGGTGGTTCACCATGTTGATTGATATGCAAGGATACTCGAGTGATGAAATATTTTTCATATTAAAAGAGTTGAGTGTTTTACAATTCGAAACCTTCGAGGAGATCAACTACAAGTTTCTTCCTTCGTTCAAGATTGATAACCTCTCGACTTCAAGCATGAGAAACGTAAGTTGGTTAAGTCAATATTATCACGGGTTATCTTGGTACTAGGGGGAAGTACAGTACTTGAATCTTCGTCCTATCTTATTTTCTCATCTAGTGCGGTACACAACGCAGGTGACAATCTATATTAAAGGTGCCGAGAAGATGAGATGGTTACAGAGTATCATTGCCGAAGATAAGTATAACTTTCACGAGCTAGGTGAACTCGGTTGTCCTTCTTTGAGTAAACTTATAAAACTGTACAAGGTGGACAAGTGTCCCACACATTCCGCTAGTATCTACTCATGCGCCACGGAAAATGTGCGACTACTCAACGAATGGTTTAAGTCTGATCAAGCAAGACATTTACGATCGGACTAGGTGAGGGAGGGAGGGTACACACAGTATAACTAATTCAAATACTATCCATCTCAAAAACTTTTTTGTAAATTGACTATATGAACATGACAATTGTATAACTTGTTGATAGGCTGTCAACATTGAGGGAAAAACACAAAAAAACGTGAATATATTTTTTCCATGTTACGCTAGCTAAAGTTTTTAATTGGTTGAAAGATCAACAAAGTTTGTTAATTTCAATAGTTTGTTGGTTTAATCTAGATTTATAATTTAAGACTTAGATATGACGCTCAAAAACTTTACACGCCGTCTCGTAAAAATTTTAATTTATATAATATTGACAAAACACCTTACTGTTTGTCAAGATAGTAACGCAGATCAAAATATAAAATTAGCTTAACATATTGTCAAATAATTCCTCATTAATAAGCTGATGAATGACAAGTCTAAAAAAGAGCAATGTAAGTTTTTTGTTAGATTGTTTGAGCGCGTTAGCTAAATTATTTAATTGAACGGAAGATCAACAAAGCTTATTAATTTCAGTTCCGAGGATTAAGAATTATCGAACAAACGTAGCGCCGGTGCGACACCGAGATGTTGACTGATATTTGAGCAATATATCTTAAGTCTTAAATTCCGAATCAAATTCACTCCTTACTTTCGACTAGTATAAAATGTTTTCTAAAAAAAAGACGATGGTTTAATCTTTTAGAAAGTACTCCTCCAATCCCTAAAAAATGTAATGTGTTATCTTATTCTATGACGGGGAGACTATAATCATTGTATGCATCGAATGAAAGACTTTTATTTTATTTTTTGTACTGAATACTTGTATGTATCATTGTAATCAGAAAGAGTCAATTGGTTTTTTCTGATAGTTATAACACAATGTCAGTATTTAACTTTTTAGGATGTCAACATTGGTCAGGACATTTTATCTGATTTTAGCCGACTCGCGCAATTTGAAAGAGCTAATCTTTTTTTTTTTTGAGGAAACACCTTACTGTTTGCTGAGATATTTTCCCAGGACATTTGTAAAAGTTAAGATATACTTTTTACCCGATCCAAGTGAAATTATTTTTTACCTAAAAAATTCACTTTTAGACGTAGTGAAAGGATGATGTAGATTTCATACAATGTTTTTTAAAAGTGCTAATTTGTATTCCGGGAAAGGATTTAATAATCTTTGTATCATTGTAATCCGATCCAAGTGAAATTAAAAAAATTCTCTTAAATTTTTGTCACCGACATTTCAATGTATTGCAAATATAACGCTTAATTGAATAGGACATATTTCATATTTTTACCTAAAAAAACACTTTTTGACATAGTGAAAGGATGATGTAGATTTCATACAATGTTTTAAAAGAGCTAATTTGTACTCCAGGAAAGGATTTAATAATCTTTGTATCATTGTAATCTGATCCAAGTGAAATTATTTTTTTACCTAAAAAAAACACTTTTTGACATAGTGAAAGGATGATGTAGATTTCATACAATGTTTTCAAAGAGCTAATTTGTACTCCGGGAAAGGATTTAATAATCTTTGTATCATTGTAATCTGATCCAATTGACGTATAATTTTTTTTAAAAGAGCTAATTTGTATTCCGGGAAAGGGTTTAATAATCTTTATATCATTGTAATCTGATCCAAGTGACGTACAATGTTTTTTAAAAGTGCTAATTTGTATTCCGGGAAAGGATTTAATAATCTTTGAATCATTGTAATCTGATCCAAGTGAAATTATTTTTACCTAAAAAAATTCACTTTTTGATATAGTGAAAGGATGATGTAGATTTCATACAATGTTTTAAAAGTGTTAATTTGAGAGGAAAGGTTTTAATAATCTTTATATCATTGTAATCTGATCCAAGTGACATACAATGTTTTTTAAAAGTGCTAATTTGTATTCCGGGAAAGGATTTAATAATCTTTGTATCATTGTAATCTGATCCAAGTGAAATTATTTTTACCTAAAAAAATTCACTTTTTGATCTAGTGAAAGGATGATGTAGATTTCATACAATGTTTTAAAAGTGTTAATTTGAGAGGAAAGGATTTAATAATCTTTGTATCATTGTAATCTGATCCAAGTGAAATTATTTTTTTACCTAAAAAAATTCACTTTTTGATCTAGTGAAAGAATGATGTAGATTTCATACAATGTTTTAAAAGAGCTAATTTGTACTCCAGGAAAGGATTTAATAATCTTTGTATCATTGTAATCTGATCCAAGTGACGTACAATTTTTTTTAAAAGTGCTAATTTGTATTTCGGGAAAGGATTTAATAATCTTTTTATCATTATAATCTGATCCAAGTGAAATTATTTTTACCTAAAAAATTCACTTTTTGATGTAGTGAAAGGATGATGTAGATTTCATACAATGTTTTTTAAAAGTGCCAATTTGCATTCCAGGAAAGGATTTAATAATCTTTGTATCATTGTAATCTGATCCAAGTGAAATTAAAAAATCTCTTAAATTTTTGTCACCGACATTTCAATTTATTGCAAATATAACGCTTAATTGAATTGATCATTTCAAATAGGACATATTTTTTAACTAAAAAAATCACTTTTTGATAGACTGGAAGGGTGATGCAGATTTCATACAAAGTTTTTAAAGTGTTAATTTGTATTCTGTTAGAATTTCTTTCTAAAAATCCTTATTTCTGGAGCTATAAACACTAACATATTATAATTTTAAAAAAAATATGTTTAGTTATGAGGGGGGTTTTTTGAAAAAAAGATCAATTCAATTAAGTCGTTTAGGGATATAAGCCATTATTTGGTTCAGCTCGTGAGTTGACCGATTTTGCCGCCCGAGTCCCCCCTCCTCTCATCCCGACCATAACCCTCCCCTGACCATCCCTCGAAAAAAGACTGTTCGAGCGTATAAGCGAGGGAGAGCCTATACCAGAACCCCCCTTCCTCAGAGAGAGAAAAAAAAGTTAAAGCGTTTAAACCTTTTACCAAAGTCAAATGGTTTATAAATATTTATTACTGGTATCGCATGTGAATATAAATGTCCCGGATGAGAACATTATAAGATGTTATAAACAAACCACATCGTTTCAGATGATGTTCTGATACGAATCATTGTTCTAAGACTATGGTAAGAAAAGGCTTTTTTAGCGAACATTTTCTCGCAGTAACTAGACTGACGATAACAGGGTTCGAATCTGGCTCAGGCGTATTTACAATCCTCTCTTTTTTCCAGGCAAAATCTAAACAGCTTTAATTAAAACCGAAACTATCTTTATATTGTTAAAGCGCTAGTATTGTCGAGCGGATAATTCAACAATGAGAGAAAAAATTGTGGAAATGTTTAAACCTTTTGCTAAGTCGAATGGTTTATTTATTACTGGTATCTCGCGTGAATATAAATGTCCCGGATGAGAACATTATAAGACGTTACAAACAAACCGTGCCGTTTCAGACGTCGTTCTGATAAGAATCTTTGTTCTGAGCAAAGGAAGATATGTATGTTTCTAGGAACTTATTAAAATGTACAGAGATTAGAGGGGAAGGGTTGACCGGGGACATGTCATCCCTCGGAGGGGGGGGTTGGCCATCTTCACGTCGACTATTGCCTCCCTCCATCCCGAGCGTATAAAGCGGACGCGAGGTAGGGGAACGTATCTCTAGGCAGTTGGGTTAGCGTCTGGAGGACATGAGCGATATTAAGATCTCGGACGGCGGTTTAGAATACTACATCGCGCGGGCCGACAAAGGTTACAGCAAGTGCTGCGATTCTTCCGTTCACTGGCTCAGATGCCATAATCCCGGAATGTGGGAATCGAGTCAGTCTGTCGAACGCTGTCTACAGCTTGCCCGGTCTACAATCTCAAGGAAGGGGACGACCCTCAAATTCTCCAGGAATCGAGTCAGTCCATCGAATGCGGTTCTACAGCCTGCCCGGGGACGACGAGGAGGAAAACGCTTTGTGCGCCGAGTTGGATCGAATCGAGTGTGAGGAACTCGATCGGGTCAAGTGCATCTCCGAACTTGAAAATTATCGAACGTACAACGTCCGTCGTCTAGAAGGGGACGAAGAGGTAAGCGAGGATATAGACGAACCGAACATCATAACGCTAGACTATGTGGGCAGATACATCTTCCGGGTAAAAACTTTGATACGCGGTACAGGAGTCGCTTTAACGCTTCACAGAGAAGACTGATATATCTAGGTGAAGGCGAGTACGAACTGTTCAAGTGGTAAAGCGTTCGAGAGTGCGCGCGCCCGCGTGCGCGTTCTATGACGTATGTACGTGTTTAGACAAACTTTAGAGAAAGAGATTTTTTGTATGCATCAAGTGAAAGACTATTTTTTCCGAGAGAGAAAAAGAATGTATATGTATATGTGTATGTGTGTATCATCATAATCTTAATAATATACTCGCTAAATAAAAAAGTTGTACTATTTATTTAAGTCCGTAATCCTATTACATAGAAATAAAAGAGTATCCATTTAAGGCAATGGTCTTTTATAATAAGAGGGGTATGTATGTTTCATTCAGAGCAAAAAGATCATTTAGATATGTATGTTTCCAGACAGCTCTGAAAAATTGTTCGAGGAAGGGGGTTATACCAAAAAACCCTAAGTCTCACTCTGAAAGAGAGAGAGAGGAGGAGAAGAGAGAGGAGGAGAGAGAGAGAGAAGGGAGAGTGGAAAACCAACCCTCAGTTCACCCTGCCCGAGATTCGAACCCCGATCTCCTCGTTTTACGAAATTCGAATATAATGTAACATGAAGTGAAATGTACAGTATAGAATTGAACTATATAATCTAATTTGAAAAAAAAAAATTTTGGTTTAGAATTCTTGAAATGAGGGTGAATAAAGAGTGGAAAAACCAACCATCAGTACGCCCAGACCGAGATTCGAACCTCGATCTCCCTTACGCTAATGGATTAGGAATTGGGAAGGATGAATTAGGGACCCGCATTTGTTGGAGGGAGAGCAGAAAAACCAACCCTCAGTTCACCCAGACCAAGATTCGAACTTCGATCTTCCCGTTTTAATTACTATACGATTTTGAATATATAAGACAGATAGAATGATATACATATACAAATTTGAACGTTCACAATGTAACAAATGTACCATCATTTGTGCATGATGAGAGTGTAAAATCATTCAGAGTACTAATTAGGAATTGGGAAGGTTGAATTAAGAACTCACATTTGCTTGGAGGGAGAGCGGAAAACTAACCCCCAGTTCACCCGACCAAGATTCGAACCTAGATCTCCCCGTTTTAATTCTTATACGAATTTTTATTATATAAGACAGATAGAATGATATACACATACAAATGTGTACGTTCACAATGTAACAAATGTACCATCATTTGTGCATGATGAGAGTGTAAAATCGTTCAGTGGACTAATTGGGAATTGGGAAGGTTGAATTAGGAACCCGCATTTGCTTGGAGAGAGAGTGTAAAAACCAACCCTCAGTTCACCTGATCAAGATTCGAACCTCGATCTCCTCGTTTTAATTCTAAAATTTTTTAGGTTTTGAATTCCTGAAATGGTGATGAATAATTTTAAAGTAAGTACGCCCATATTAGCCTAGAGGAAGTGAACCCAAATTTGCTTGGAGGGAGAGTGGGAAAAACCAACCCTCAGTTCACCCGACCAAGATTCGAACTTCAATCTTTCCGTTTAAATTCTTATAAGAATTTTGATTATATAAGACAGATAGAATGATATACACATACAAATTTGTACGTTCACAATATAACAAATGTACCATCATTTGTGATTGATGGGAATGTAAAATCGTTCAGGGTACTAATTAGGAATTGGGAAGGTTGAATTAAGAACTCGCATTTGCTTGGAGGGAGAGCGGAAAACCAACCCCCAGTTCACCCGACCAAGATTCGAACTTTGATCTCCCCGTTTTAATTCTTATACGAATTTTGATTATATAAGACAGATAGAATGATATACACATAAAATTTGTACGTTCACAATATAACAAATGTACCATCATTTGTGCATGATGAGAGTGTAAAATCATTCAGAGTACTAATTGGGAATTGGGAGGGTTGAATTAGGAATCCGCATTTGCTTGGAGGGAGAGTGGAAAAACAACCCTCAGTTCGCCTGATCAAGATTCGAAACTCGATCTCCTCGTTTTACAAATTTTGATTATATAAGACAGATATAATAATATACACATACAAATTTGTACGTTCACAATGTAACATATGTACCATCATTTGTGCATAATGAGAGTGTAAAATCGTTCAGAGTACTAATTGGGAATTGGGAAGGTTAATTATGAACGCGCATTTGCTTGGAGGGAGAGTGGAAAACCAGCCCTCAGTTCACCTAACCAAGATTCGAACTTCGATCTTCCCGTTTTAATTCTTATACGAATTTTGATAATATAAGACAGATAGAATGATATACACATACAAATTTGTACGTTCACAATGTAACAAATGTACCATCATTTGTGCATAATGAGAGTGTAAAATCGTTCAGAGTACTAATTGGGAATTGGGAGGGTTGAATTAGGAACCCGCATTTGCTTTGAGAGAGTGTAAAATTCAACCCTCAGTTCACCTGATCAAGATTAGAACCTCGATCTCCTCTTTTTAATTCTAAATTTTTTTTAGGTTTTTAATTCCTGAAATGGAGATGAATAATTTTAAAATAAGTACGCCCGTATTAGCTTAGAGGAAGTGAACCCACATTTGCTTGGAGGGAGAGTGGATAAACCAACCCTCAGTTCACCTGATCAAGATTCGAACCTCGATCTCCTCGTTTTAATTCTAAATTTTTTTAGGTTTTGAATTCCTGAAATGGAGATGAATAATTTAAAAGTACGCCCGTATCAGCTTAGAGGAAGTGAACCCACATTTGCTTGGAGGGAGAGTGGAAAAACCAACCCTCAGTTCACCTGACCAAGATTCTAACCTCGATCTCTTCGTTAGGGATCCACATTTGCTTGGATGGAGAGTGGGAAAAACCAACCCTCAGTTCATCCGACCAAGATTCGAACTTCAATCTTCCGTTTAAATTCTTATAAGAATTTTGATTATATAAGACAGATAGAATGATATACACATACAAATTTGTACGTTCACAATGTAGCAAATGTACCATCATTTGTGCATGATGGGAGTGTAAAATCGTTCAGAGTACTAATTGGGAATTGGGAGGGTTGAATTAGGAACCCGTATTTGCTTGGAGAGAGAGTGGAAAAACCAACCCTCAGTTCACCTGATCAAGATTCGAACCTCGACCTCCTCGTTTTAATTCTAAATTTTTTTTTTATGTTTTGATTCCTGAAATGGAGACGAATAATTTTTAAAGTAAGTACGCCCGTATTAGCTTAGAGGAGTGAACCCGCATTTGCTTGGAGGGAGAGTGGAAAACCAACCCTCAGTTCACTTGAACGAGATTCGAACCTGGATCTACATATCCACGACAGTCAAACACATCATCAGACATCTTAGCTCCCGGCAAGGCCTCGGAGGAGGGGGACGACTGGAGATGTGTATAGCATAAAAAGTTTGTCGTCCTCGAGCAGAGCTGCAACCCATCACCCTCGTCATGATACTCCCCTCATTCTCTACATTTCCCCTAGCTGTCCCAGTATTCCTACCTATATCCAGATTGAGTGGAGAGAGAGGGAGAGAACTCCAACATACTTCAAGGAAGGGGTGAGGGGGCACACTCCCTCATTGCCCAGTACATGATGCATGTATAAGAGGTATAGCTACATCCCCACACCATATTTCCCCTAGCTGTCCCAGTATTCCTACCTATATCCAGATTGAGTGGGAGAGAGAGGGAGAGAACTCCAACATACTTCAGAGAAGGGGTGAGGGGGCACACTCTCTCACTGCCCCAGTACATGATGCATGTATAAGAGGTATAGCTACATCCCCACACCATATTTCCCCTAGCTGTCCCAGTATTCCTACCTATATCCAGATTGAGTGGGAGAGAGAGGGAGAGAACTCCTACATACTTCGGGGAAGGGGTTGAGGGGGGCTCACTTCCCCACCCCTCAATGCCCCAGTATTCCTATGAGTAGCATATGTGTTCGAGGGAAAAGAGAGAGGACAGAACCCACGTCCGCGAGCTCCACGCCGCGGGAAGGGGTAGGGGGGGTAATCATTTCCACCCCTCCGTGCCCTGATAGTTGATAAGGCTCCCTACTCATATTAATTCATTTTCAAATTCATTGTATCTATTTAAACAATATATGCTAATTGCCAATTTTAGTGATTTTTTCAACCTAGACTTAGAAAAATATATTATTTTATTATTATTATTATTATTACTACTATCATTAGCCTCTCGTCTTACTACACATTCGGGTTATACGCACTTAAGCTAATTGAGATTGTGAGATGAAATGGAGGACCTACAGTTTACCGTGGGATCCAAACCACGGTGGAGGCATGGAATTCCTCACATTCACAAGATGTCTTTTAGAGGTGAAGGAAGGTCTTGGTAATCAGATAAATCTCTGCCGAGACCAAGTATTGAACCCTGCACCCCTAGCACAGAAGTCCGACACCTTACCCCTAGACCACCAGGTCACCCCAATATATTATGTAATGGCCATAAAAAATTTCCGAGCTAAACAGCAGGCTCAAAGTGTTTATTTTTTAAAAAATGTTGACACTTTTTTTCTCCTTTGGCAATTAGACTAGAAGGATTGATTGGTTTTCCTATAGCTTGGGTTTCCCATCCTCTCTCCAAGCTTAATACTTGTTAAGTTATTTAGAAATCTACCACTGTTAAACATACGTAGATCATAAATTTCAAATCACCGAAATCCAATGTTGACACAAAAGCTAACGAATAATTACTCATGCATATTACTTTTTTTGTGTGTCTGCATCGCATCTTACTACCCGTCTGGGTTATTTGCATATTTACATCAATGGGATCGGATTAAGTTAGGTTTAGTCTAGAGGACATGTACCCCCATTTGTGTAAAGGTACAGTGGAAAACCATTCGAGAAAAAACAACCCTCACTACATTCAGCTGAGATTCGAGCCCCGAACTTCCTGTTCGTTAAACCAAGCCAGACATGGTTGACACTTTAGCCCGTTTAACCCTAGTGTGAGTTCTAAATTTTTTATGGTAGGGTAAAGAGATTAGGGCATTTTCATGGGTGAGAGAAAGTCTTTCACTTGGATGCTACAGTCAGATTTAAGAAGGAAGGAAATTTTTTGACAGTTACAAATGTTATTAAATCAATTTGTCACATATTCATAGGTCGAGTCATTTGATTTGTGGCTATCACTTTTGATGGAAAGTATAGTAGAATCTCGGAAACTCGACACGCGCACGTGCACACAGTTGTTGGCGCCAGTCATCACAATCCAAGCTCACTCAACTGTATAACCTCTCAGTTTGTTTGGGTGGAACAGTCATGCCGTGGTGTTTGTACAAGTGATATGTTTGTTAGTTTTCCAATTCAGTAACATGTTACTTGAATCAATACAATATTATATGTACTGTATGTAGTACGTTTCTGTATATTACACGTATGTATATACACCATTATATTAACACGTAATATATTGTACTGTACGTATATTACTGTTGCTGTACCATACAATACTGCACTAGGGTGACCTGGTGTTCTAGGGGTAAGATGTCAGACTTCTGTGTTGGGGTTCCGGGGTTCAACCCTCGGTCCCGGTACAGATTTATCTGATTTCCAAACCCTTCCTTCACCTCTGACAATACATCTTGTGAATGTGGGAAATGCCAAGCCTCCACCGTGGTTAGGATTCCACGTTAAACTGTAGGTCCTCCATTTCATCTCACAATCACCCACTACACATTAGCGTAAGTGCGTATAACCCGAATGTGTAGTAAGACGAGATGCTAATGATAGTAATAATAATACTATACTACAGTACAACTGTACCTAGTATTCGATACTATGATGTGATTATTCCTTTTTTAGTAAACATTACATAGTAAACATGCATCTATTGAGAGTTCATTCGTAAAACTCGACATTTCAATAATTCAACAACATTTAAGTCCACATTAGGTCGAGTTTCCGAGACTCTACTGTGTCAATAATAATAAGATCGTGGCCTCATAAGATATATTTGTATTTTTTAACAGCTTCTTCAGTCCAGAATACTAATATAATTTTATACTTTTTTGAGACTTTTTCGTTTCTTCCTTTGCTAAGGCGTGGAAAGATAATCGATTGGAGAGGGAGAGTGTGTTAAGAGTCAATGACTCAACCTGACGCTAAAAATGGGAATGTGTCTCTTTGAGGTCAAGAAAATGACTATGGCCCAATAAGTCATTTTCTTGAGAGAATAAAAAGAAGTGGAGTCTCTTAAACGGTAGCTTGAACTTCAAAGAAAAACTTGAGGAAAAGAGCGGCGGATAAAGTAAGTAGGAACAACTTATAAGTTTGTTAAAAGTGTTTTAAAGTTTCATTTTGTGTGTCACGCACTAAACGGGGTCTCCGTGACGTCACGACTCGTAAAACCAACGACACGTTACCCAAAATTTACAGCGTAAATTTGCACGCGTCCTACAATTCGATAAATATATATATGTTAATATTCATGTCCTGGAGGTTAAGGATAAAAACTCGAGTCATTTAAAGTTTAACCAGGGTAAACTCACTTAGATTTTCACCCCCTTTACAAAAGTTAAAAGCCTTTCAACGTTCTGGATATTTTATCAAAGCTAGTTCTATTTTATAATACTTTGTAGGTGGTATGCACTTTGAGGTGGTTAGAAGAAAAGAGAAGGGATAAGTAAAGTACAATATTTAAATTCTACGTGGGCAAACAAACAAAGAATTATATTGGAATAATTTGTCATAGCTGAGCAAAGTAACTGTTATATTTCTATTTGGGTTTTAATGTGCTCTTTCCAAACACACAGATTGTACCAACACAGCTAATTAACCTAAGGCAGTACGGCTAACATTACACAACCAGATTTAACGTGTAGATAATTACTAATTGAATAATAAGACACCTGCTTCAATGGCCGCATGGTCTAAAGCGCTACTCTCGCAGTAGACTAGACTACCGATGATAGGCAGATTGAGGTTTGAATCTCGGTCATGTGCACTGAGTATAGTTTTCCAAAATGGTTTTTCACTCTCCCTACACGCAAATGTGGGTACACTTCCTAAGAATATACCTTCCCTAAGACCATTAGCGTAGTAGTTAGTACATAAGCGTATAACCCAAACGAATAGTAAGACGTGGGGCTAAAAAAAAAAAGACAAAACTCAATTACTGTGGTTTATCCATCCCTTCTTCATCACAAATGCTGGTGAACTTCCTCTAAACTACTCTCCTCATCCCCACTTAATAAATTAATAAGTTAAAATCCTGGATGTTTATATTATCAACTTAAGAATAGCATGAATAATCCGTTTAGAGATAGTAGATATATTAGTAGCCCCTTTAGGAATCAAAGAAGTCTCTCCTATCTTTGTTATCAACCACTATAACCAATATCATTTCTGTATGGGCAATTCTTCTTGCTAGGGTACAATCTGTGTGCGTACGGTACATGGAGTACTGCATGTTTATACCATGTTGTACATGTTGTACATGTTGTTGAGGTCACATTTAAGTTTGACCTTCCACACACACACTATGAGGCATCCGAGGAAAGGGGGGCCTCAGGAGGAGAGTCTTAGGGGAGGAACAGCATGGCTGCCCGCTTCGGTAGACGCGTGGTCTAACGCGCTACTCTCGCGGTAGACAAGACTGCCAATTACAGGAAGATAGAGGTCTGAATTTCGCACGGGTGTACTGATGGTGGATTTACTAAATGTTTTTCAACACTCTCTCCACTAAAATGCTGGTACACTTCATATAAATATAACCTTACTAATCCCTAAAACCATAAGATTAATTTAGTACTTATAACCAGAACGGGTGTTGAGACACGGTGTTAAAAATAATGTATAGCTATTTCATAAAAATTCATTAGTTTTAATAACTCACAACTCTTACAAAACGTACATCAGAAAATAGAATCGATTAAAAATATCACGTTTTATTTTGTTTTTAAGTAATATGTTATGTTAGTGTGGCTTACTAATTAGTAATATTTTTCAAGTGAGGCTTGAGGTCAAAAAGTTTGATTAACCCTGATTATAGACCATACCCTTTAAAACGACATTTGTGTTAAAAAGTCTACCAACCAGAAAGAACATCTTCATCGGTCCGAAAAGGTGGAAGTCGCTGGGGGAGTAAGATCAGTGCTGAAAGGAGAATACTGTCAAATTTGTCAAACTTTAGGACGTAACTTCCTGTACCGTGGTTCCTGCACACTTGACACATACTATTCACCCCCTATTCAAACCGTTTGCCGAAGAATATCAACGACATCAGGGTGTTTGGATTAGAAGAGACAAACGACACTTGTATGATCAAACGATGTTGACATTTCAAGTAAGTGCACTATTTTGGAATGATTTCGATAATACACAACAAATACCCCTACACCACCTGTTGGCGGGGAAAAAAAAAGTACAATAGTTGCTACTGGGAGGATATTACAGTCAAATTATTTGAGGGAAAATCTTAACTAACAGCTAGAAAAGTTATTAGAATTAATTTCACGTATCTATTCGCCAGTTAATGTGATCTGCAGCTGTTATTTTTAGTAAAATATAATATAAATACCTAACAATAACACTACATAAAGTGTAATCATTGTTGACCTTGCATATAACATATTCCAGAATTGTTGATATCGCTATGGCATTATTTGATTTATATTTACAAAAAAATATATATATATATTTAAAAACTGCAAAAACGGTGACCTTTTCTCGCGTTCCCTACATACACTTAAACGAATAATTTGTTTGTATTTTCTAAAAGTGTCTTCCTACCAAAACTATACTACACAAGTGTATTTTTGTTAGTAAGAATTAGACATCGTTGAATAAACTAAACGTCACCAGACACGATTTGTAGCTACATGTTGTTTTTTTACTAAATAATATGATTGATTAAAAATTACTCTGGAGAATTCGTCATTTTTTGGTCGAGCATAAATGTTTCAAACAAAAAACTCTTATGTTCAAGTTTGTAGATAAAACAATTAGTTTAATCGTACGCTTTAATGACAGGAATCAAGACCAGTATCAATTACTAAAAATATCTAACCTAAGAGACCAGGAGAAGAGCGAAGTTAAAAGAACTGAATAAACATTCGTTTGAAGTGATATTAGAAAGCATTAAATTTATCACAATATTTTCATATGTGTTAGGATATTTTTAATATTAAAAATATGGGGAAGTTAGAATTTATATTAAATATACCCGAACTTACGTAGCGGGGGAGTGGTAAACCATTTATTTAAAAAAATCAGCACAACAGAACGGAATTTGAACTCCATCCTCCCCATCGTTGGCAAACCAGATCAGATGACCCTGACATTTAGTTTGCGCGCCCACCTATGTAGGCAATAAAATTTATTAGTAGGTTAAATTGACTATTTCATTATTTTCTTGCACAGTTATATTAGTACACTATTCTTAAATTACAGTTCAATTTTATTAAAGGGTATTTTATAAAATACAAAAAAAAAACGGCAAAATTTCTAATATTTCGCTATTTTATTTATTTTCTATATATACAATTAAAATTGACTGTATCTTAGCCTACGTCAGCACACCTAGCGTATTAAAATTGGACTGTATCTTAGCCTACGTCAGCACACCTAGCGTATTAAAATTGGACTGTATCTTAGCCTACGTCAGCACACCTAGCGTATTAAAATTGGACTGTATCTTAGCCTACGTCAGCACACCTAGCGTATTAAAATTGGACTGTATCTTAGCCTACGTCAGCACACCTAGCGTATTAAAATTGGACTGTATCTTAGCCTACGTCAGCACACCTAGCGTATTAAAATTGGACTGTATCTTAGCCTACGTCAGCACACCTAGCGTATTAAAATTGGACTGTATCTTAGCCTACGTCAGCACACCTAGCGTATTAAATTTGGACTGTATCTTAGCCTACGTCAGCACACCTAGCGTATTAAAATTGGACTGTATCTTAGCCTACGTCAGCACACCTAGCGTATTAAAATTGGACTGTATCTTAACCTACGTCAGCACACCTAGCGTATTAAAATTGGACTGTATCTTAGCCTACGTCAGCACACTAGCGTATTAAAATTGGACTGTATCTTAGCCTACGTCAGCACACCTAGCGTATTAAAATTGGACTGTATCTTAGCCTACGTCAGCACACCTAGCGTATTAAAATTGGACTGTATCTTAGCCTACGTCAGCACACCTAGCGTATTAAAATTGGACTGTATCTTAGCCTACGTCAGCACACCTAGCGTATTAAAATTGGACTGTATCTTAGCCTACGTCAGCACACCTAGCGTATTAAATTTGGACTGTATCTTAGCCTACGTCAGCACACCTAGCGTATTAAAATTGGACTGTATCTTAGCCTACGTCAGCACACCTAGCGTATTAAAATTGGACTGTATCTTAGCCTACGTCAGCACACCTAGCGTATTAAATTTGGACTGTATCTTAGCCTACGTCAGCACACCTAGCGTATTAAAAGTGGCGTATTAGGAGGGACCCAAACACAAATGCCAAGCTCTTATTATCATCGCCAAAGAATTGTTCAAGGCTTCAAATCATGTAGTTAACCAGCCTAACCACTCCACCAATAAAACAAGCGATCACACAGATTAATTATCATAAACTGTTAAAACCACACTAGTAAAGTTCTTTAAAAGACAAGACATTGCATTATATTTCCTACCCACATAATATATCTTCTTTACGTCGAGGAAAATTAATAACCAGGTATTAGTTTCCTTGGCAGTAAGACTGCGTATACATCACCATGGGATTCTAAAATGACGTCCCGCGTAGCGAAGATGGAGTACTTTCGAGTTTGAAGTAGATTTAACTTAGGATTTGCAAGTCATACAGTTGGGATTTCTTAAAAGGAAAGTGCCTTCGAGACGCTGAAACAAACTTATGTCACAACTACGTGGCTTGACAAAGAGAGTTTGTAATAAAGCTGATGTTTCACTTCTCTACTTTAAAGTTAGTTGTGTCACTATAAGGTTAATGTTGCCTCTGTTTTTCTCAGTGGCCATCCTATTGTTTTTGTTTTAATTTGTAGGCTTGGCTAAAAGCTCTGTTAACAATTTATATAATGTATGGAGAGGAATAAGGCAACTGAGAGGATTTGCACCTGCATTAGAATGGGAAAACATCGGTAGACTATTAAGAAATCACAGCAAACCATGGTTTTACCAGTTGCTCTCTATGGGTATGAAACGTGGTTTTTTGGATCACATTACGAAAAGAGATTTAGGATGTTCTATATCCAAGAGGCTTAGGAAGATATTTTATCCAAAGAGGGATGAAGATACTAGTTATTGGAGGAGGTTATATAATGATAAGTTTCCAACCCTGTACTAATTACAAGATATTGTTAGGATAATCAAATCTCATAGATTACAATTGGCAGGACATGCAGCGTGAATGAGAGATTCTAGAACCTTGTTCAAGGTAATGACTCGGGAACCCAATGGGAAGAGCCATTGGGAAGACCTAGATGCAGATGATATGATAATATTAGAATTGATCTGAAAGAGATAGGGTGTAGTTAGACGGAATGGATAGAAATAGCTCGAGATAGGGATAGGGTGTAATGAGGTGGACTGGATAGAAATATCTCAAGATAGAGATAGAGTGTAATGAGGTTGACTGGATAGAAATATTTCAAGAAAGGGATAGAGTGTAATGAGGTGGACTGGATAAAAATATCTAGAGATAGGTGGCGTACTTTTGTAAGTGCGGCAGTGAGAATTCGAATTCCTAATACCATAAAGTAAGTAAAATATTAATAAATCCCATGTGGAAACCTAATACTTTATCTTAGGTACAAAAATCACACCCACTGCCCCTGGTTGTACTTATAAGCCTCATATTCCGATTACTATCATTAAGTGTTCTGTCTTTCGACCATTCTGTTGCCATGTCTAAATTGAGACCTCCGGCATGTCCTATTTTACCAGTTTTTTTACCAAAACTTTTGTTTACCAAAATAAAAAAAAATATTGCCCCAATTAGAAAGAGAGAGGGTATTTTTTTTGTAAAATTTTAACCTATATACTAAATAATTTAAATTGAGTGTAATTATATTATTTGCGAGACACAGGAAAAATCCGTTTTTTTTTTACCAAATCTCTTATTTTAGATTATAACATGCTCTTTAGCTTTAAAAATCTAGATTTTATTCTCAAAAACCGTATTAATAAGCATTACATTAAATATAACTTGGAACATTCCCATTAAAATAGTCCTACAGATTAAAACAGAAAATACTACGTTTGGGCCTACCTAAAAAAAGTCACAATGGATTATTTGTTTGTTTTATAAATATTTTTGGCAAGCTTTAATCTTTTTTAAATTAATCAATTAATATCTTCGGAGCAAAATATGATATTCATTTGTTAAAAAAATAATTATAACTATGAAGAATGCTGTAGACATGATCTAGAACAACCAATGGTGGTATAGATCGATTCTTGTGTAAGCTTAATAGTTTTTACTAACTATAGCGATTATTATTAAGAGTCTTGTTAATTTAAAAAAAATTTAATTTTCAATTTAAAGCCAGGAAAATATTTTTCACACATATTATAATCAATCGGTGAAAATCATAAAGTATACTTTATTATAGATAACACAATTAAGGTGGGGAGGAAGAGAATGGCTTTATCGTGTTAATAATATAAAAAGTTTTGGAACAAAATAAAAAATATATTGCTTCAGTTTTAATATTCTACAGATGATAGATAACCTAAACAGTTATTTAATATTTGTCATGGGTATTACAAAAATTTAAACGAAATATTATTTTATAATGACCTAAAAAGTGTTTGTTTGGGTGTAACTTTACTGGGGACAAATTTTCAAGAACTGTAGGTATTACTAGATGTATAGAATTAAACTAAATGTTTTTATCTAAGCAATATTTAATTACTTTGGACAAAAAATGTGTTTTACTATAAAAAAAAGCATAAATCCTGACCCTAGATATTTCTTTCGCTTAGCCCACATTAATTATATTAGATGGGTATTTTGGTTGGTTCTGGGAAGGGAAAATAGATTAAATGGACAATTAAAAGAGTGTATTAAAATTACAAAAGTTTAAAAATCTTATATTAGTAAGCTCTAATGCCAAAATAAGCAATCTGACCAACACACTTTGCTAGGGGAACATAGTTTATATAGTTTTTTTTTTTTTTAGGATGTACATGGTCTTTCTTTTGAATAGAAGATGGTAAACAAATATTTTGAGACAAAAATGATCAGAGAAACTATTCCAGGGTTCAAATTCAGCCTTAAATGTCCAATACGCTATCCATGTAGCCAACCCTTCTGTTTGTGCTTTACTTTATCGTTACTTACTATATGGCACTAGGAACTCGAAAATTCGTTACAACACTCATAAAAGTATATCACCTATTCCTATCTTGAGTTAGTTATATTCAGACCCCCTCATTACACCCTACCTCTTTAAAATCTATTCTAATGTTATCCTCCCATCTGAGTCTAGGTCCCCCCAATGGTCTCTTCTCATCGGGTTTTCCTGTCAATAACCTAAACATGATTCTAGATTCTTACATTCGCGCTGCCTGTCCTGCCCACTGTAGTATACGAGATTTTTTTACTATAGTAATGTATTATGTTGAATTCAGGATATGTAACTCCTCATTATTAACCTCCTCCACTCCTCAGTATCTTCATCTCTTTTTTACCAAATATATCACCAATTAACTTGTTTTCGAAAGTTCTAAATTTATTTTCGTCATGTAAGATAGGCCATGTTTCACAATTATATAGAACCACCGGTAAAGGTTTTTTTTTTATATTATGAGTTTAACATTCCTTAACAGCAGGCGAGAAATTTAACAATTTACTGCCAGAGCAATAGCATTAATTTCCTGGCTGTATTGTTTTTCTAATTTCCACTCTAATATCGTTATTGCTAGTTAAAATTGTTTCTAAATATTTAAATAAATTAACACTGTCAAATGATAAGTTGATTGCAGTTATCTCTAAATTATCGCCCTCACTGTATGTTCTATGTGTTATCGTATATTTAGTCTTTTCAGCGTTCACTTCTAAACCTATTTGTTTACTAGCCTCTGATAAAATTTCTGCACTTCTTGCAATAGTTTTCTTATTGTTGCCCGACAAAGCTAAATCATCTTTCTAATATAAGGGCTGCATTGTACCGCTTAATGCCAACCCGTCCCTACTTTCTTGCATTACCTTAGTAGAACACTATTAGGCTAGATTAAAAAGTAATGGGGAAAGTACATCTCCTTGTTTCAGCCCATTAAAAATTTCGAAAATATCTAACAAGCGACAGTCTGCCATGCGTATAAGTCAAACATACCTTAATTAGCTTGACAGGCAGAATTATAAAATCAACATCTTTGGGTTCGGAGCACATATCACTTAATGATTTATCATATGCTCGAGGTAGAAAATTTTCACTATTACATTATTCTCTCTTGATTACACCGTAAAAATTAGTAGGTTTTGAAAGAACATCGCAAACTAAAACCATAAACAGTACAGATTACGAGAGGAGCAGGGAGGTAAAGAAAAAATATCAACCATTTTAATGCATGTAAAAAAATCCAAAATAGTAATTAGCTGAGGTACGGGATATTTTTTAAAGAATATTATCTCTCTGACTACAATTTTATTTGCAGCCGTGATTACAACGCGTTTTAAAAAAGTTTTTATAGATGTATTTCTTTATTGCTTGCTCCACTAGATTATTTTAAGTGTCCCAACATAAATTAGCACTGATATCCCGTTTTCCCTTTAGGGAAAAAAAAGGAGAACTTTAAAGAGATATGTAAGAGAAATGTTTATTTTTAGAAATAGATCCCTGGCTCAGTCACGTGTATTAATGACTTGAGCTTTTTTGTTTAAATAATAGAATTTGCAGGCTGGGTGATAAGAAAATGTAGACGTGTTTGCTCAGAAATAGGATGGTAAACAAATTGAGGAACTATCCCACTCACGCCTAGCTATAGTGATGGGGGGGGGATATTATCTGATTTGTTTTAAATGACAAACAAAGGAGTGTGTTGGAGATCGAATTTTAAAAAAATTAGAAATTAGTATTAAATATATTTTAATACAAATAAAATAGGATAGACGTTCATTGATGGTCACACTGAATAAGACGTCACTCTCACAATATACTAGAGTTGTGGTGACGAGGTCATAGGGGTTCAAATCTAGGTCAATAAAGGTGTGTTTCTCTAAATGGTTTACTTTTTTTCCCTTCATAATGGCGGCTATATTTGTCTTAAATATTTCCTTACTCATACCTACCCTCTTATAGTGATTATGTGGATATCCGATAAGATTAGTAAGTAGTGATTTACAAATATTCTGAGGGTGTTTCTCAATTTCAATAAACTGAAACTATCTAATCTTATTAAACACAATGAGAATGGTCAATTCTAATAAAAGTTATATATGGAGAGATAATTGGAAGTCATGATGTGTGAAATATTAACAAAATCACTTCTAGATTATATTATTGAGGGTCAAACTACATCTTCCCGCATCAGAACTAAGCATACGTACTGGCACAAATATAAATTACTTGATATGAATGAGTACAACTCCAACACCAACCTAGGTGACCTGGTGGTTTAGATGTATGGTGTCTGACTTTGTGCTGGGGGTCCAGGGCTCAATCCTCGGTCCCGGACCAGATTTAGCTGACTACCAAACCTTTCTTTCACCTCTGTGGATGCGTGGAATGCCAAGCCTCCACCGTGGTTCGGATCCCACGTTAAACTGTAGGTACTCCATTTCCTCTCACAATAACCCTACCATTACACATTAGTGAAAGTGTGTATAGCCCGAACGGGTAGTAAGACACGATACTATTAATTATAATAATAATAATATTATTAACTCCAATACCTACACATTTATTTATGTACAGGCAAACTGGATTAACCAGCCTCATTATTTTATCAGCTTAATTATGTGTGTGTTAAAAGGAATATGTTTTCAAGATTCATTTTGAATAATATATTTTTTTACATAATATTGCTTTAATAAACTATATTAATTATTATCATTATATTATTATTATTAAAATTATTACTAATACTACTTTCTACTCACTTCAGTGGCCAGTTAATCGTCTAAGGTGTCATTCTCGTGTTAGACTGGCCTAGTGATGACGGAGAGATCGAGGTAAAATCCCGGTAGGATCTATTGGAAATATTTTTCTTAAATATTTCCCCACTTTCCTTCCGCGAAAATGCGTGTGGATCATTTCTAATCCCTGCCCTATTAGAGTAATTATCATGTGTGCATGTAACTTGAACAGGTTATAAGACGCAGTGATAAAAGTACTTCTGCGTAGCTCTAAGTGTGTCTGGTTCAAGTCCCAAGCACACCCCTCCAGCTGAGAAGGACGGGTGGTGACAATAGGTCGACGTTCACAACTTTCAGACGCTTCTACCTCTGAATAAATGACACAGAAAGTCGTGATTCTAATGGTTTAAATACTTGAAGGGTGAACTGGAATGGTTTCCCAAAGTATGGTTTTCCATCTTCTCTTCGGACAAATGCTAGTTCAAGTCCTCTTGAATACCCTCCCTATCAATACCCCCTCGTCATGCACCAATGGACGTGCAGTCTAAGATGCTAATATTACATTGCATAGAGGCTACTGATAATATTATTATTGTTTATTATTATTATTATTATTATTATTATTATTATTATTAGCACCGCGTCTTACTACCCGTTCGTGTTATACGCACTTAAGCCTAATGTGTAATGGTAGGGTGATTGTGAGATGAAATGGAGGACCTACAGTTTAACGTGGAATCCGAACCACGGTGGAGGCCTGGTATCCTATACATTCACAAGTTGTGATTAATACACGTATTGTCAGAGGTGAAGGAAAAGTTCGGCAATCAGAAAGCTTCTGTTAACGGAAAAGTTGGTATTTTAGCACAGTGTCTTACTACCAGCTCTCGTCATACGCCTATGAACTAACTACACTAGTGGAATAGGGATTAAGATGGCGTTATTTAGATTAATTGCACCCGCATTTGCATGGGGGAAAGTTGAAAACTAGTTAGGAAAAACCACCCTCGGTACACCCGACCAGGATCTAGACCCGATATCCCCGTCTTTGGCAGTCTAGTCCAACACGAGATTAGCGCTTTAGACCACACGGCCACCGAAGCGGGACGAAAAGTCTTTGTTCGAACCCAGAGCAGATACAACAGGGATGATATTCCACGTGTGATTTATCATTGTGATTTTCCCTCATCAATTAATGTTAACGTAGGTGCACATATTATAAACTATCATCATTATTTATATTAATAAAGTGAAAAGTTTGTTTGTCTGTCATGAGCAGTGCACGATATCTACCGCACACAGGGGTCTGACATTTTAAAATTAGTAGCCTCTGTGCGCAAACATGTAAACCTTGAAGCCGGAATTTTAAGTTTTTATTAGATTTTTTTAAATTCGTTTGAATCTGGTTTGGAAGAAATAAAATGAAAGAGATTTTTTCTTGTTTGAAGCAAAGAAAAGCGTTGCCTGAGGTAACCACGCAATGCATTACGTGACTCCCGCAATGCATAGCGTGGCGACCCCATGTAACGTCGTTGGGTATTTCTGCTGCATTATCATCGCTGAGGGAACTGCAGGTCTTATGGAAAAAACCTTTATCTTCGCTCTCTCTCTTTGTTTACCGTTGCCCAATCTTCTCGCTCTCAGCTATGTCGGAAGGTGTTGTGCTGGGGTAAATATGGCGCTACTGAAAACATCAATGAACCAGCGTTGGAAAATTTGTCTTGTGTTTAAGGGAATATTGATCACGTGAGAACAAGAGAATGACAACACTGTTTCCAATAGTAACCATGTAATTCCCTCATCAATTATAACCAGTATAGCCTATTACAGTGGTCACCAAATGGCGGACCGCGGTCCGCCTTCGGACCGCAGAGACATTTTTAAGGACCTTGATGTTATAGCGATAGACAGAGGAAACAATGCTATTTCCATGGCAGGTAGGTAGTAGACATGGAAGGCCAGAAATAATAAATAAGTAAAATAACTAAAAGGAAAGAAAATCACGTTTTTTAATTAGTATAGTCCTATAGAGCTTGAACTTGAGTCACTGTTAAAGTTTCGCCGGACCGTGGAAGGATGTCAAGTTTTTAAACCGGGTAGGCCTACCTCCATCAAAAATAATTGAGTGCCCCTGTTCTATTATATTATAATCGTTTATAAACAGTGTTTTAATATAGTAATAGTTAAAATAATAAAATACTCTTCTATCTTGAGTATTAATTAATAACTTTGTGTCCTGGTCAGTAAAAACAATAAAAATAAGTATTTACCAACACAATACTATTTATTGTAGTGTTATATTCAAACTTATTATGTTTAAAATACCATCTATATATATAACGCTATGAGGAAAGAATCCACATTTCGCTTAATCGCCTTGAGAAATACTAGGTAGGCCAGCATCTGTGTGAATCCGTACTTCAGATTGCCTACATATTCTATCGCAAGGCGTCCGTTAGTATTTTGTTTTGTTTCTATTTTCTTTGGCCGAGGAAGGAAAAGAGTAGTTCATTGTTTCGCATTTGATAGCATAATAAAGTGATTCAAGAAAGAAAATAAACTTTTCCTTAACGCTACCACACAACTGCCACATATTTCCTACAAAGTTTGTTACTTTGTAACGAATTTTGGTATATATTATCATAAACAGTATTTTTATTATATTTTATTTTAAATAAATTAGTTGAATAAAAACATTAAAAGTATTTATTTTATTCTGATCGACAGATATTTTGAACTTATATAATAGATCAACAATACATTTCACAATCAAGGAAAACTTTTGTAAAAGTATTTTCTTCAAACTACATTTTGTTTTGCTTCAAGTAAAATAAAATACTTTACAAATATTTTTTAGAAAAAATGTTAAAGATGGCAAAAATTGTTCTCTCTTTGATGTTAAATATAAAGGTTGTTTGACAAATATATTTTTCTGCTGCCATTTTGGATAATGAGGGCCACAATAATCAGTTATACTTTTCACAACTTAAGGGCGGGATTAAGAAGATTAACTTATTCTTGAATCAATTTAATTAGGTTAAACGTTAGCTAAATCAAATTTTAAACTGACAACGCATATCGTTTCAGTATTTTACTATTTTTGAGTAAAGTTAAAATTTATCATCACATTCTTTGATATTATAAAATGTTAGTGAGTTTAAACACTTCATATGAAATGCAATTCCCGGTATTTTATATAAATATTACCGTTTTTAAGTAGTGTTATACTTATAAGTAATATTATTGATTAAATTTCTACTAATTGATTCTCCTTGTCTTATTATGAATAACAACTATCTCAAGAAATATATAATAGGACATAATGGTATTGAAACGAATTTTTAGAACAATTAGATAAACGAAAAAGATTGATGAAAACATGTAATATAAATTTTTATTTTTGGAATAAAATATATATTTGTCATCAATGTCGGATGTCAACAAACTGTATCTGGTGACAATTATTGTAATCCTAAATTTGTCAACCTTTAACGAGATAGTCATTTATTGATTGATAACACCTGTACTTTTTAGAGTACAAGTTTCAATTATGAATTATTAAGTTTATTATTGGGTTAAAATCACTTCATACTACCCGTTTGGGTTTTACGCGTATGTATTAATTTCGCTAATGGATTAGGGATGAGTAAGGTTGAATTTTAGAGTAGTGAATTTCCCAGCATCTGCGTGGAGGGAATAAACAAATTCAGTTCACCCGACTGGGATTTTAACGCCAATTTCTCCCTCATCGGTAGTCCAGTCTATTGTGAAGGCGACGCCTTAGAGCATTCAACCACCGGGACGGGTCAATTCTGAATTTAGATGGGCTGTAAGTACCCTTGCGCAGGTTAACATTTCGTCAATTGTTAATATACAACAATTTTCTCAATTAATGACTCAAATGTTTAAGTAACAATAATATATTTTTACTTATAGAGAGGATTTTAAAATTTACGTTTAGCATACTTCAAAACCATTGCGACACTTAAGAGTATGCATTACATGCCAATCAACTCCGTGATACAGTCGGCTTGAAATCGTAAATTTACACGAACACTATTGCACGTGAATAATTTATTATTAAACTTTAATGGAAATAAAGACTTACTAGAAGTTACTAATACTTAACATTGTTAAGGTCAAAGAGACGGACAAGCCCGGAGAGGTTTTGAATAATATCTCAACTATCATAAAAGATCAAAATTACGATGAACAGACTATATTAATACTAGGGTTAAAGGTCGATCTCACGGGTATTTTTAATGTTTCATGTAAGGAAACTTTAACGTCGTTGAAAGTCGATCTTTGATTCTTCTAAGCTCACAACTGTATCAAATACAATTTCAGTGTGGCCAAAATAACCGTAATCGATAAAAATCGGTGATCTTATAAGAAAACCAGATAGTTTAATATAAAAAATGTGCATTTTATCTAATCTAGAAAGGTGGGGGACATAAGAATATGAGGAAATATTGGAACTAAGGAAAACATTTATGGACAAAAAAAAATGTTAAAATTAGAATGAAGAAACGATGGGCTATCGTGGGATCTTTGATATGTCTCATAAGTCAATCAAGGCCCAAAAATATGGCCGATCCTTATTACAGCAGATACGTTTGGTTTGATTTTCCATAAATAGTAATCTTAACAGGATTTTAAATGTATGTCACAAGCATATTGGCAGTTGACCAAAATAACTTTAATTGAATAGAATAATTCCTAGTGAAACCAGGCAACGCCCAGGACATAAGATTAAAATATTGTTGATATTGAAATATATAGAAAATTAAATTAAATGTTTCAACTGAAGCAATATTTCATTTATTTTGACAGAAAAATATGTTTTGTCGTAAAAATTGAAAAATACGGATACTAACCGGTGCTCTGGTGTGAACTCATTTATTAAATAATATTTTTTCTGACTCTACGCTTATGTATGAAATACGCTAGTGTGTAGTGGCTGAAGCATATTATTATTATTATTATTATTATTATTAGTGTTTATAAGTCTGCCGACACGATGAGATAATTAGGATGTAATGGATGAAGAAGGTTGAATCAAGAGGAAGTGGAAAACCATTTAGGATAAATACTCTTAATACACCCGACCGGTAATCATTTGTCCAGTCTATTTGGGAGAGTGCTGCATTAAACCAGCGTTTATCAAACTGGGCGCCTCCATATTTGTCCCAGGCTCCGTGAGGCGATTTGATAATATTATTTATTTGTTTTTCACACTATAAAATAGCATCAGAAATTACCCACTTCGGTGGCCGCATGGTTTAAGGCGCAACTCTCGCAGTAAACAAGACTGTCGCCGATGATTGGGGGAATAGAGATTCAGATATCCGTTGTGTGTACTGAGGTTAGTTTTTTTTAAATGGTGTTTCCCTCGTCCTACAAGCAAATTCTGGTATACTTCCACTAAATATAACCTTCGTATCCCCCTAAAACCATTATGTAACTAGTATATAAGCGTATAACCCAACCGGGTAGTTAAACGCAGTGCTAAAAAAGATCATCAGTAATTAGGATTGCCAATTCTTTAAAATCTGAATAAAGAAACAGCCAGAACATATTATCTGTTTGTTTTATAATTTTATTCTTGTAAATTTAACTGTCTTTATTGAATGTTCACAATATTAGTGTAAAAACTATTATGGCTTCTGCATGTATTTTTTTATGGTGAAGGGTTCCTTTGGTTTAAAAAGTTTAGGAACCCTTGCTTTAGACCATTCAACAGAAGAGAAATAATTATGTTTCTACTGGAAAAATATTTGATTTATTTTGACTAAAGATTTGTATTCCTTAAATTTATAAATGACAGCTGGACGCGATAATCAGTTCCGGCACAGGGTGTCATTTTTCAATTTAATTTTCAATCTAAATAATATGATATGTATTGTATATACTACATAACCGTAACTAACAAAAATAATAGCTTAGTTATGTAATCCATAAACAAAAATGTTACCTTAAAAACTGCAAAAATACTGCCCTTTTCTCACACGTACAACCCCACCTTAACATCGTGCGTGGACGGTATCAAGAGCGAGACTGAGGTGAAAATTGTGGGGTGGGTTGAAATGCAATCCATCACACTGCTCGTGTTGGGTTACATCTCAGAAATGTCTCAGCAGATGTCACCACGAGACGAGACATCAACTCATCTGACGGAGGTAGGTCGAGGGAGAAGAAGGTGATGTCTCATGTGTTTAGAAAGCCCAGGCCTTAGTTCCTGTTGGCCGTGACACGACAGTGTGTGAATGTTTCCGGTGAGAACGGGACTGAGCCATCGGCGAGGTTTGCCATTTCCCTACTAAGAAGCAGCCTCTTCTAACCAAATAGCACCGTTTTTACATCGTGTATAAATACAAACAAAATCTGTAAAATTAATTATTTGATTTCCATATTTTCCTCGCGTTTACGTTTCAAGGTCAGTACCAATTATCTATCAGACCTTAAAAAATTTGAGATCTTAAGGAACATCTCCTCAGGCAGCACCCGCATCTTACTGTCCATCTAAAAACACCTTGATCACACTGGGACGGAGCTCAAGTTCAGACCTACCCATCACCAGAAAAAAACAGTTTAAACGAGGTTCACACCTTAGCCATCGTGCCACCGATGTGATTCTTTTTAATTAAGCTAGAAGTGTCATTCACTTTAAATGGGGATACAAAGTACAATTATTTTGTCGACAATTTATTTTACTGGGTAGCGTCTTTGACAACTGATCTTATTTAGAAATATCTTTTTAACAGCTTCTACAGGTATTAAAGAAAATTGATAAATGAAAAGCTTTCCAAAGAAATGCCAACCATTTTAAGTAGTATCGAATTAAACAATGGTCTTCCGAATCAAAGTCGATCTAGAATTATCTGTGTTGTCTCACTAACTCTTCAGGCTATACACATATTTACATGAATGAAATAAGAGATATTAGGATATTAATTATCCACTTCATTGGACAAATGGTTTAAGGCATCACTTTCGTGTTAGACTGGCCTGATTAAGACGTGGGAATCAAGGTTCTAATCCCGTTCGGGTCTACTGAAGGTGGTTTTACATAAATGGTTTCACACTCTATCTCCACGCAAATGCGAGTAGATTACCTTTAAAATGCTTCCTTTCTCATCACTACCTCATTAAAATCGTCATAATATAAGGTTATAAGCTAAACCGGTATTAAGATGCTGTGATAAAAGTATATATTAGAAGAAATGCACCTACATCTGAGAATAAATAGAGCGGAAATATATTAATTTTAGGGGGGAGTGGAGGGGGGTTAAGTGCACTCGTCCAGTATCTAAGCCCTGGAAAACCAGATGAGATTGTTGCTCTTGTCCACGTGTTAACGGATACAAATCAGAAGTGTCTTACGATATGAGTATGGTCTTTTATTATTCGGGCAATCTAGCGTTGGTACTGATCACCAATGACGAAAATCATATTGCCTGGTTAAACACGAGAAGGCCAGACTTTAAGAAAATGAATATGTATCCACGTTAAGAGATGCAAGACTACCGCCAAAAGCAAACGACAAGAAGTGAACCACGGTTTGCCGGCTAAGAGTAAACCGTGTATAGATAGCCGCCCGCTTTTTTTTTCAAGCACCGCGTCTTACTACGGCCTCAGGCTACACACATATGTAGAAATTACGCTAGTGAGTTAGCAACAAGGAAAGTTGGATTTAGAGGAAGTGTATCAACATTTGCGTGTAGGGAGATTGGAAAACTATTTTGTTTGGGGGAAAAACCTCAGTAGACCCAACTGGGACTTTAACCACGGTCTCCCTGTCATCGGCTGTATTATCTAACACTAGAGTGATGCCTCAAACTATGGGCCACCGAAGTAGGCCGCATGATTTTGCTGGCCCCAGAGTGTCGTCTCCGGTGTCGACACCGGTCCATTTATCGAGAATTTAGTGCCACCTATTGAAAGCGGATAAACTTCCCCTAGTTTCTGGAAATTTATTTTTTCATGCAGATCTTTTTACTTGCACTATATTATCTATCACATATCACATGTATGCATATTTTAAAACAAAATAATTTACCAAACTATATTTTGTATCTGTTTTTAATTATTTTATAAGCATACGTTTTTTATCCAAGAATATTTTCCAGATCTATTGATTAGCAGCAGATTTTCTCATAAAAAACCAATAGTGAAGGTAAAATAATATAAATGGTTACATATCTAAAACATTAGTTCATGAGTTTATTCTTCTTTTACTGTAGAAACTAAATAATTCCCTGATTTATATTTATCTAATGGGTTTTCTCTTAAGTCCACAAAATACACATTTTTTTTCCATGCATTTTTAATTAATAAAATGGATCAATAGATCCATAACGCCGCATTAATTATATCGACTCTAAAATAATGATTTTTTTTTTAAATACTGTGATAAATATTTTAATATAAGTTTTTATTTCCATATGAAATCCTGAAACTATTTTATATTATTATGTAAAAACAGGCTAAAAGTATATTATTAGTAAGAAAATTATATAAATTAAGTCCGTAAATTGTTGATATTAATATATTTTAACACTTATATGTATTACAATAGAAATTAAAATGAGTTAATAACTATAAATGCCAATACATTCTGGAATCCCTCTATATTGTCCCGTAAAGAAAAATCTTCACAACGTCATGCGTGATTGCCATTTAATTATTGTTCACAAAACTTCCCAGCGCGTGCCTAATATTAAAATATGAGGGGTGAAGCACGAAGAAAATGGTTTGTCGATAGCAATTAGACCATAATTACATGTTTGCGCGCTCCGTCAAGCTGTATAATGGCCTCTCTTAAATTTATATATATATGTGTGTGTGTGTGTAATTCACATGCTGCCAGTTAAAAAGGAAACGATAATTTACGCTTCCACTCACCACACAGATAGAATTGAAGCAGTAGACATATCATCCAGTTCATCGAATGACGGCGATTTCGTATCGGCGACACTGCGACCTTTGACAGCTTCAAACGGATCCGATTTTTTATTCCTTCCGAATGTTCTGTATCACACCAAACAATGCGCACAGTTCACTAACATGATGACTTTGTTCAACAAATCGTTTAGTAATCATTCAAACAATTAATTTTGTTGTAATTTCTTGCTTTTCTTTTTATTCGTTGCACAAAATAGAGCCTTTATATCATACCCATGGAAATTAGATAGACCTATCGAATCATTATCGTGTCTCATATATCTGTTAACAATCGTTTATCAAGTATCGTTATTTCACTCGTTGAAATGACCTTCACTATTTTACCTCTTAATTACAAACTAAGTAGTAATTCAAGCGTTTTACTAACAGTTCTCTTTGAATATGTTTCCAAAATGTGTATGACACTTTTTTTAAATACAATTAGGTTAAAATCAAGTATAAATAAACCTATAAATTAATTGGTCATTCATGAAGATGTCTTTAAACACACGATCCTAAATTTGAATACATGTTCTACATTTATTTTATTTTATTGCATTCTTGTTATTAACAATGAACAACTCTCACACACAGCTATTGTTGGTAAATTTATTACGCGATGATATTAATTGTCGTACTCTCGATAGACGGACTCGACCCGAAGAAGACGGCAACTCCGCTTGATCTACGGAGTCTGGACACCGACCGTCCAGCGCGCGGTAGTTTTATAGTTCTCACTTTACTCACTTATCGCGCCTCGGAGCGCATGCGCTTTTGACAGCGAAAACTGTATTACGGCGAACATATACTGGGAATTGGGAAACTGGAGAATGGAACATTCCAGCAAAATAACAGTGTGAATCTAGTTATATTTAGAAATAAAACGGAATTGAGCACAAAACAAGAAATAAATAAATTCGTTTTGAATTCATTTCTCAAAGGTTTTATTACAAATAACGCTACTCCAGTGCAAGAAAGACTAATCTCAAAAAATTTTGTGCTGATATAAATGATAAAGCAAATGGAAAATATTACTATAATTAAGAGACAACTTTAATGTGTTTTTTTAAATAAATGAACAATACTGAGTATAAAATCCATAAACATGTATTTAGGCCTTGCACACATTGTAATAACAATTTTAAATAACCTTTTGTTTTAGTAATAAATATATTAACAATGCTAGAATCCACTTAATACTATAAGCCAAATATTTTTTTTACATAAAACATGGTGCAGTATATAACTGGAAGGGGTAAACTTTTTTTATTTGGCCATAACCTGCTTGATATTTGAGTATAGCAGCCTTGTACTGAGACAGTTATATATTAACTAGAAATGTAATACGCCATGTATTCGTGGTCAAGCAGCTTTTTAAGACGTTGGTTAGATATTCACCCAGTCTGGATTAGAACCCTGACCTCCCCCGTCACTGGAAAATCAGATAATATGAGCCTGAAATTTAGCCCACGTGCCCTCTGATGCAATCTATCATATTTTCGGTCTCCTATATTCTTTTTCCATTATAATATAATGTATTATGTAGTACATGCAGTTTTGACTCATATACAAATAAAGCATGTAAATAAATATTAGTATCATCAATATATTTTATATATATATATATATATATATATATATATATAATAATAATAATATGTACCATATACCTATTGATTTTAAATAAAAAAATAATAAGTTTTTTAAAGTAGGGATTTTGCATAAAATGACCGAGGGGGCAGAATTTGAAGGATGGCTCAGTGTATATATTAATAATTACTTTGTGGAGGAAAAAAAGCATATTGTATTATAGAAAACATGTTGAAAAGAAGTAGATCCTCACTTCAAAGTAATTATTACGAGTGGAGAATTTGCAGTCCCGTTTTCTATAAATTGTTGTGCCCTGCTATATTATGTTTAAATTGAGATAGTAAAGAGCCTATGATGATAATAATAATTATTATTGTTACTATTATTATAGTAACAGTAATAATATATTTTGTTTTAGTCGTAAGAAAAGTTGGCCTGAAGATGAAAATGATGGCATGCAGAGTTAAAATTAAGTTTAATTCACGCCAAGAGGCAACTGTGGCAATCGAGTCCTAAATAGTAAATGCATATTCAAATTTCTAACAAACAACACCACAATGTGAAACTATAACGCACTACTTTTAATGAAAGATATAAACTTATTAAACTTTTATTTTCACAATATTATTTAATTAGATTATAAAATTTGATTGTCAGAGTGCGATTAAAACAATAAGCTCATTATTTAATTAAAAAAACTATATAGGTGGTTCGTGTTAATCTTGGCCTTTTCTGAAAGTTGGACATATTATATGGTATTGATTTGTAACTTTTAAGCAAGAAAATAAGTAACCACGTCACAAATATCAGATGACTGTTTTAAACAAACTATTACGTGGCTATTAAACTTTCAACTCGGAAGGTCAAAAAAGAAAAGATCAAGGAGCTTCATTCTTATCCTAATACTAAAATCTACATCCGAGTAATATATCATTAAGGTTATGATTAAATATAATTTAAAAAACTTTATTTGTGGCAGAAACGCTACATTTCAATCTTGATAAGTTTATTCTGCTGAACGAAACTAGATTATCAAAAACTAGACACTATTTTAGTCAAGCTTTACAAAGCTACATATTTGATACTAAAGAAAAATAAGTAATTATCATAAATGTGTATAACAAGAACAGGTAGAAAGACGCGGTGATAAAACAAAATTGAAGAAGAGCAATAATTATCATGCTGAAATTATGATAACTGTATTGTGTACACGAAATTTGAATCTTATTGGTCAGAAGTTAACTAAATACCGATTTTCTTACTCATTTTGAGACAAAGAATCTATAGGTTCTTTGCTTTTATTTTTGAATATTTTTTTTGTAACTTTATTAAGACTTTTGCTCAACATTCCTCGTTTAGTCCTTTTTTTATAACCAATCGTAAATAACGTTTATGTACTCTTATAGTTTTTTTACTCAACATAATTTAGCCTGGAACAAAAAAAAAATCATTTTCTCCCCAGCCCCTGACTAATAACATTTCGGCGCCCATGGACTAGACTATACTTAGATATGACGGATTGATAAAGGGAGAAATTGTCTATAGTTTATCTAGAAAAATGTTATCTTAGTCGGATGTCAGGATATTGGTTAGCTACAGGGACCATACTAAAAATATTCATCTTTTAAATTCTCGTGATGTTATGTTGTATTCCATGATTCCTACTCTTTTATTATAGAAATATGAAGCGCTATTACACTGACGAATTACGAATATACGAATATATAGAAGCACAAAGAATAAAATATAATTTTAGAGAAAACTATAACCTGTATATTAATACAGGTTAAGACTTCGAAAAAATCTAAGGTCAATAAAGAGGTAAAAGGACAGTATACTAAAGAAAATTAAAAAATAAAATTTAAAAGTAATTAACAAGTTAATAAATATTTAATATTGATAAAAATTCAAGCAGCGCTTTCAATAACACTAAAATATTTGAGATAGAACTAATATGATTAAAATAATCGTGCCATAACATTATCAAGTCAAATGGTGACCATCAATCAGAAGGATTAATACATGAAAACATATTAAAATAATTAATAACAAAGTTCAATGTTTAAATAGAGATATGAAGTCTTTAACTTGATTTGAGTCCCGTTACTCCTTGAGCAAGTGTCATCAATTTAGAAGCCGATTAGACTTTGGCCGACATGTTTCGGTACGTGTGTACCATCCTCATAGCGGGGGAGCTGAACTGTATCTCTCGGAAGAGACTCTCTTCCGATACTTTTGCCACAAACAGCTCAAATGAAAATCCTGAATTATATCTCTTTTAAAAATCGGTATTATACCTCCGAAATCCTAAATTGTATCTCCTCGGAAGAGACTCTCTTCCGATACCTTACACATAAACAGCCACGACTGAAAATCCTGAATTGTGTATCTAAGTACACGACCTTAAGTTTTAATTCTTATGCAAACTTTGAATAAGTCAGTTAGTTTGTCATAAGACTTCTAGATGGCATAACAAGCGAAAAACTTTGGTTGATGCTTAGTACAGCTCATAAATAACAGAGGGCAGCATAGGGTAAAATCAATCAAATAACTGTAAATGATACAATTTATAGATTATTATTATTATTATTATTATTATAACTGCGTCTTACTACCCGTTCGGCTTATACACACTTACGCTAATGTGTCATGGTAGGGAAATTGTGAGATGAAATGAAAGTCCTACAGTTTAACGTGGAATCGGAACCACGGTAGAGGCCTGGCATTGCTCACATTCACAAATTTAAAAGTTATAGAGGATTTTTATTTTCGTTTATGTTTGAAAAAATTAAAATCCCATTGTAATAAGTATTTTAGCATTTTAACGGAAAACACACGATTTGTATATTTATAGTTATTATGTTTGTATATTTCTTTACGCGTTCTATGGAACCAGTAATATTTACATATGTTTTTAATAAATTTATAAATAATATTCCAAAAGTAAAATTTACTTTTAAATAAAATATTTTTTTTTAAATAATTGGTTTTTAGGTCTTAAACTACGTATTTTTCAACCTTTAGCACTAAAATTTTAAAAAAAATCCTAATCAATTATGTGGGAAATTAATTCATTAGACAACCTATTATTTATTTTATTATTGAATTTGGGAGAAATAAAAATAATTCAATGATTTGAGTTGTCAGCATTTATTATATTGTATCTAAGGGTAGTAAGACGCGGTGATAATAATAATAATAATAATAATAATAATAATAATAATAATAATAATAATAATAATAATAATAGTAAAAATAGATATTCACTGACTGTGTAGAGGTATTCTTAAATTAGTTTGGTTTAATTAATTTTGAGCTATTTTTCCCCATGCTTCACCTTAACTTTTAAGACTTCGATAAGTATCTTATATATCTTTGATCTATGACATGTTTGAATACTATATAAGGTCACAGACAAATATTGACTATCACTATTGCTCCTAGTCTGTTTGCGAGGTCTAAAATATATATTCTATTAATTTTTTAGATAAGTTTGTATAGCAATAGCAAACTAGTAAGTTGTATTGAAATTATAACCATTCATAAATACAATGTAAATAAAGAGTAAAGTATACAAAGCAATACAATATATTAAGTGGAAGTGATTTGCAACTCTAGTCTTGCAGTTACAGTACATAACTCTACAAAAATTCACTATTCATAATCAATGTACTGGAACATACTCAATTAACAACACCCTTTTATTTCCTCTACCCAATTAATTTACTACACTGCAAGTATTATTTTATTCCTATTATATAATCTTGGTCCTAGGATTACATTGATAACTAGCACCTATTAAGATATATTAAGTTTTAGTACATTTATGTTAGAACTAATAATTTTAAAGGATTAGTTACTAACTAGGACTAGGACTAACTGTAAAGCAGGACTATGTAATGGAATTTGATTAAATCTCTGGAATTTTCACATATTCACTAAACAAATAGGCCTACGTTACATTTATTTACAATAGTTAACTGTCTAAATATTTTTATTCCAGCTAATACTCTTCACGATTTTTTTTTTTTTTTTTAGTACAGAGTGTAACCTTGTTACAACGAAACACGGGATGATTGAAACGCTCACCTTACGCTGTCCCTGTTGACTCCCGTGAAATGGACTTCACAACACACGACACAACCTTCAACACGCACTACAACTGACTAAGCCGGCGCTACACGCTCGCCGCGGGCGGGGCAGAGAGGCCTCTCCCCTCCCCCCTTCTTCAGACGAGAAGACAAGTGAACATCGCTGCGCGCTTCCAACCAGAACCTCATGGAACGCTACGGAACATTAGGGAACCTTCGACAGACTATGTTGTGCGTGTGGCTTGTTGCTCCAGAACTCTGTGGACGCTTCTAGATAAATCCCCCCCCCCCTTATCCGTCCACTCTGAGAGCATATGATAACTTCAGGGTATAAAAGTGTTGTGGTGCGATGTGTTGGCACGCATTAAGGTGCGGCGCCACAGCCACCGGACTGGACTTTACTTGACATGACTGGAGTCCAGTGTGATTTTCCATACAATGTTTATTTATTGTCTAGGCGCCACTGCGACCAGACTCGACTGGACTTGACATAATCTGCCGACCGGAGTCAGGTCGTGTACGGTCCCAATTGGAAAACATACTTGAGTCCGTTTCCCCCACCACTCTTTAACAACACTATCTCCAGCACGTGAAAAGTTGTTTACATACCGTACGTCTACCATTTTCATATTAAACATTTTATTTAAAGTACAAATTTAAAGTATTTATAATTCTATTTAAAGTGTCTCTATATTATTATTAAAAATAAGTTCTCGAATAATAAAACTTGATTTTATAAACAGTTCTAATATTATTAAAACAATTTTAAAATGTCTTTGGAAGAGCAACTTGTAGAGACAGTCCGAGAGCACAGTGTATTGTATGACACAAGTAACAAGAATTTTTGCAACGCCAGGATGAAAAACAAAATTTGGGATGAAATAGCAGCAAGACTGAACATTAAATCAGGCGAGTGAAATCTAATTTGTATAACTTAAATTTTTATTTATATTTTGTATAGTAA